>JAJJWX010002555.1:0-295719 GCA_023529315.1 Papaver bracteatum | reverse complement strand
GGTTGACGCCTTATGCAGGTTGAGAAGATCCAAAACGATCACGACCATCCAACTTTGCAGGAATAGTTGGATGGCTTAGATTGCACCCAGGGTCATAGAGCAAGCATGTACATGCTCACTTTCGGCCCAAGATGTTGCATACATGGTCGGTCTTCCCAAAGGAGGCGCACGCAACCCAAGACCGATCACCCAAAGTGGCCGGTCCGAAACCATAATTAGGGTATGCGGCGCATATGTCGCAGAAACATCTCGAGCGTCCATCTTCGCAGGCTTGGATGAAAGGCAAAGATGGAGACTTAGAGGGAACCGAGCATGCTAGCATGCCACCGTGGGCCCGGCTTCACGCCTAGCCGGTCGTCCAAGGTCAGTGATAGATGAGCACCTCGGTACGCGTGCCCAAAGATGGCATGTCACGGCCCCTCCATAAGTTCTAATCTCGACCACTCGTCTTTGACACCTAAATTGAGTGGCTTAGATCAAATCTTTGCGAGTCAAGCAGGCATCGGCGTGAACACCATTGTACTACCTCCATGCAGGGAAAATCGGTCCCTCCATAGAAACTCCCTTAGCATGCAAACGTTTGGGTTGAAAGAGGCAGCATGCGCGCCTCCCATCCAACGATCGCAAGTAGGGTTGCAAGCCATCTCGTCCGTCCAACTTTGCAAGATTGGACGAATGACTTAGGGTGCGAATCAACCAGCAAACAAGTTATCACCATGATCACCATCCGTCACTCTTCTTCATAGGGTGACCGACCAAGGCGTGGCATGCCCATACAGCCTCCAAACGGTCACCTGAAGATGGATGCATGCGACGTTATACCAAGTTCATGACTCACCCTGCACTATTTTCTTTGGGTCCCACGATCCACACACTCGAGACATTAATCACGTCACAACTGGGGGATACAAATTGGGTTATTGGTCTGGCGGTTTACAGCGTGCAACACGCCATCACAAGATCGTGTCAGGGAAACATGGGCGGTTAGCGATGATAGGAGAAGTGGGTGAGCAACCGTGTGACACTAACACACAACTCCACTTCCTCCATCACTCCACTTTCCCACGAGAAACGTGATGAAGTCTTATCAACTTGTATAAATAGGTTCTCCTCCCTATTTCCAACAACACATAAAAACCAAGTGTTAATACCATCGTATTCAACACCCAGAGCCTGCCTGCAACATTTGCTAGCATGCTCAAACTTTTGTTAACAAGTCATCAAATAGAGTTCATCTTTATACTCTCAACACCTTCTTCGCTTCCCTCCCTAAGATCAACCTCACATCCTTCACCTGTGACCGAAACAAATCTGGAACGGCCGTGTCTTCGGTTTAGGCTAGAATTATATAGATTATCTCTCGAATCAAAAGTGCTCATCGTGCAACACATTTGTTGAAGGTTTAAATTCACTTCTCATCCACACACACACAAAATTACCTAAACCGGCAGAAGTAGTTTTCTCCCACAAACAATTGGCGACCACAGTGGGAGTTTAATATCTCGGTTGTGAAGTCGATTTCTTCGATACCTAATCCTATTTAGTTGATTTCAAGATGGTCGGTCTTAGGAATACCTCGACATCCTCAAGTCATGATCAAGTTCCCTCCGACGACACACCTAATGGTCTGGCTGGAAGAATCCCGACGTTGATCGAGTTAGCACGAGTACATGAGGTTCACACGAGAAACATGGACCTGATCAACAACATACTCGACCTCCTCATCAAGATGACGTCAGAGATGGGCGGCCCTGTCATGGAGGTCCCGACACTGGGGACTGAACGCCCCCAAATCAACAGTTTCACTACAGGCCAAAGACATGTGGATCAGGAAGCCGCTTATTTAGTGGGAAGTTTATGTGAACTCTTACCCCTCTCAAAAGAGCAGCGAACAGAGACGTTTGCAGCCGTCAACCGAATAGCCTTGGATGTACATTTAACTCCCTTGGGCTCAGAAGTTTCAAGCGCGATGGAGGCATCTGTAAACAATGTTACTTTTATAGTGGAAGACATGATGGCATAAGAGGGCCACAATCGGTCCCTGCATGTAACCGCACGCATCAAAGATTCATAATTCAGGCGGGCCCTCATCGACACATGAGCATTCTCAAATGTCATTACCCTCAAGACACTTAAGGAGGCTAAGGTTCGCCCAAACAAGATTGTGCGGCGGTCTACCACAATGACGGACTTTGAAGGGAACCAAACCAACACATATGGGTATGTCAATCTGAACTTATCCATAGGTCCTATTCAATCAAAAGTGAAATTCGAAGTCATAGACAAGGAACCAGACTACCACATGATACTGGGTAGGCCATGGTTCCACGAGAATAGGATTGTTCCTTCAACCTATCACCAGTGCCTGAAAACTACGCTGAACGAGGAAGTCATTCGTATACCTGCATCGTTGTCTCCGTACGCACCCATATGCGGAGTAGAATTGTTCAAACCGAAGGAAGCTCTGTAGGAAGAGCCAGGCGAAGTATATTGTACCCCACTTCCCACGTGGGCATCAATCCAGGAGGAGGATCGGCTTGCATCATTAAAACTCAGACATGATGCATCCCAGTTGACGAGGAACTCCCCTTCACCCAGCGGAGCGGGAAACCACGTTACCAAGAGAGGACGAACCTTTGTGGCAACTCAATATCAGAAAGGAAAGACTGTCTACCGCCGCCGCTGTTATCAATTAGCAGGAGAGACTAATGCTCGGTCTCTCCACCTAATAGAATGTTGTCAAAACGGAGACCCACAGGAAGAGGTATTGGACGCCCCCAAACAGCTGCAAGACGGTACCACCTCTACAACTGACGAACTCGAAACTATTAACATCGGAAGTGAAGAGTCTCCCAGGACCATTTCCATTAGTTCCACTCTGTCCACGGTGGAGCGGACGAATCTTGTGCAACTCCTCAAAGAATACCAAGATATATTCGCCTGGACGTACAATGAAATGCCTGGTCTGGATGAAAAGTTGGTTACTCATCACCTGCACATCAAGCCTGGATCCAAGCCTATCAAACAGTCTCCAATATAATTCAGACATGAGGTGGAAGATCATATTAAATATGAAATCCAGAAATTGCTAGCTGCCGGCTTCATCAAGCCCATCCACCATCCAACCTGGCTGGCTAACGTGGTTCCAGTAAAGAAAAAGAATGGGCAGATCCGATGCTGTGTAGATTTCAGAGATTTAATCAAGTGCTGCCCCAAGGACGACTTTCCTCTACCTAACATCGACATGTTGGTAGACACCACGAGCGGGAATGGCATGTTCTCCTTCATGGATGGATACAGCGGCTACAACCAGATAAGGATGTACGAGCGTGATGCAAGTAAGACTGCTTTTCGAACTCCTCTCGGAAATTTTTAGTATACAGTTATGCCTTTCGGTTTGAAGAATGCCGGCGCAATATATCAACGCGCCATGACAATAATTTTTCACGACATGATGCATAAACAAGTTGAAGATTACGTAGATGACATTGTAGTCAAATCGAAAACCCGGACGGAACACATAGGAGTCTTGCGACAAGTATTCGAGAGGTGCCGTGAGTACAAGTTGAGGATGAATCCCTTAAAATGTGCCTTTGGTGTCTCCTCTGGAAAGTTTCTGGGATTTCAAGTGACTGCTGAGGGAATCAAGGTGGACCCATCTAAAACTCAAGCCATCCTCACTATGCCGCCACCTCGAACCGTGAAGGAACTGCAAATTTTTATGGGAAAGGTGAATTACATTTGACGTTTTATACCTGGTCTGGCTTAACTCGTTGCTTCCTTCACCCCCCTGCTGAATAAAGGAGCGGATTTTAACTGGACCAACGTCCAACAGGAAGCGTTTCGGAAAATTCAACACATACTGTCGTCTCCAGCCATCATGAAGTCTCCTGTTCAAGGGAGACCGTTATATCTTTACACCGCCTTCAGTGACACTGCCGTTGGAGCCTTGATGGCTCAAGAGGATGATGAGGGAGTCGAACGTCCTATATACTACTTCAGTCGAATATTGAGGGACGCTGAACTCAGATACCCGAGAGCAGAGAAAGCATGCCTAGCATTGATACATTCCATCCAGAAGTTCAGGCATTACCTACTATCCAACAAGGTAACACTCATATCTAAATCAGAACCTGCGAAGTTCTTACTATCAAAACCAGTTCTAATGGGAAGGGCTGCCAAGTGGCTACTTCAAATGTCAGAGCTAGACATAATGTGTACTCCACCCAGAGCTGTTAAGGGTCAGGCTGTCGCGGATTTACTAGCAGCTTTCCCTGGAGAAGGTACCACAATATTGCATGAAGACCTGCCTGGAGAGTTTCCAGACATCTCTGTTGTCGAAGAGGAAGCTTGGCTGTTATATTTTGACGGATCCGCTATTCCAAGTTACAACACTGGAGGAGCAGGCATAGTCCTAGTATCTCCAACTGGCGAAGTCTTTTCACACTCCTTAAAGTTAGATTTTTAGTGCACTAACAATTCAGCGGAGTATGAAGCCTTCCTTATAGGGCTGCTATTAGCCAAGAAGGCGGGAGCCACATGTTTGGAAATAAAAGGCGATTCCAAATTATTGGTTAATCAGATGAACGGGGTGTACGCACTAAAAGAGATGACTCTAGCTCCGTACCGGTCCGAATCTCAGAGACTGCTGAACTACTTCGCTGATGCAACCATAACTCATTTCAGCCGCAACAACAACAGGCATGCTGATTTCCAGACAACGTTAGCTTCTAAATTGCAGTTCGAAGGCATAGAAAAAAATCCTGACGGTGAAAATAAGGACATTGGAATCAACATTGCTCTCACAATGCAAGGATGATGAAACCTGTGACTAGCGGACTACGATCATTCAGGAGCTTAGCAGTTCACTTTCTCAAGAAAAGGTCAGCCTTAAATCCTTACAAAACTTCTTTATGCTCCACGGCATGTTATACCACCGAAACCCGGATAGTTCCTTATCAAGATGTCTCGGAGAGGAAGAAGCACAGCTGCAACTTAACCATGTTCACAACGATATTTGTGGACAAACATTGGTGGTGACACTCTATCGACGCCTCCAACGTTTAGGCTATTACTATCCAGAAATGGAGACACAGACTTGAGCGCTCCAACAGTCTTGCTCAAACTTCCAGGCACCACCTCATCAACTAGAGGTACTCAACATAAATCACACCGGGGATTGGAGGCATCCATATGTTAACTACCTTCGTGATGGAACAGTTCCTGCTAACCCAAAAGAGGCAGTCAAAATGAAACAGAGAGCGAAACGTTTCGTGTTCCACGAGGGGATTTTGTACCGGAAAATCTTTGGAGGTGATCTGCTACGGTGCCTAGCTGAAGGAGAAATATCAACAATTTTGAAAGAGATGCATGAAGGAGAATATCAAGGAAATAAGAAAATGTTTCTCCAGATACACAAGAAATATTACTGGCCGTCCATGGAAGATGATGCAGCTGCCTTCGTTCAAAGCTGCCACAAATGCTAGGTTCACGGGAACCTCATCCATGCACCTTCCACTCCCCTACATTCGATAAGTAGCCCGCTTCCATTCTATAGTTGGGGACTTTATATTGTTGGAAAGATCAAACCGCCATCATCAAAGCAGCATGAATATATTATAACCGCAACTGAATACTTCACAAAATGGGTCGAAGCTATTCCTCTGCGTGGAACTACAAGAGAAACGATTGAAGCGTTTATTAAAGAGCATATCATCTTCCGCTTTGGAGTACCTAAACATATAATTACCGATAACGGCACTCCCTTCGCCAACAATCAAGTACGAGAGTTTCTTGAAGGATATGGAATTAAACAAGTATTCTCCACTATCTACTACCCTCAAGGGAATGGGCAGGCTGAGAGCACCAACAAAACATTAATCCGGATTCTCAGTCGGACAGTACATGACAATCCCAGAGTGTGGCATGGACAACTACCGAAGGCACTATGGGCATACCGAACGGAACCTAGGAGTTTCTCCATAATCACTCGTTTACGGGGCTGATGTTGTCCTCCCAGTGGAAATCAAAATCCCATCAGCCAGGATTGCAGCAGCAAGTTGAGTCCACTGGAACGAAACTGAGGCGTCTAACTGCAAGATCGCTGAGCTCGATACTCTAGACTACAGAAGAAGCAAGGCAGAGGAACGCGCTCAGGTGTACGAAACGTCGTCTCGGGCGTATGAAAAATCTGTAAGGCCACGAAGTTTTAAAGTGGGAGACCTAGTTTTGAAGACAGCCAAACACATCCAACAAGACATGTCTGCACCAAAGTTCTCTCCAAAATGGGAAGGACCTTACGTGATTACCAAGGCTTACAACACTGGATACTACAAAATCGTTAAGGTAGATGGAGGAAAGTTGGAAGCAGTCGTCAACGGAAAATGGCTCAAGACATATCACGCCTGACCATTGTTCCGTACTTGTCCCATGATATGACAGTACAGGCATTCTCGTTTCATGTCTAACTTGTTAATTTATTCAGAAAAAACTAATGAATTTTTCTCCATCCATCTACACAAAAGAAAAAAGAAATCTCGCATCTCTCAATGGTGTCCAAGAGAAAAAAAAAAGAGGGAAGGAACTCTCTCAATGCAGCTCAGAAGAGGTCGTCCAACAGGTTGTAATCCCTGGAAAGCATCATCTTCAACCTTGCCTGGTACCTATTTTTCCGGGCCTTCAAGCTTTGGATCGCCTGCTCCACCTTCTATAACTCAGCAGCCAGAGCCTTCTCTTCCTCCAAGATAGCCTTCGCAGCAGGGACTACGTTCACCAGGATACCATCTCGATCGACCTTGATGATGTCAAGAAGCTGCCGCAGCCAACTCACGTTGAACTCCATGGACTCGCAGGTAGATAGCATGTTTTCCCACTTCTCGAGATTTGATTCAGCTACCTTGCGGATAGAGACACCTTCCATCTCAGCAATCATGGGAAGCAAGAAGTTTACCACAGTAACCAAAGCAGACGAGCAATGCCGAATTACGTTCCTGGTCGCGATATGGCCATACTTTCTCCATATCTTTGTGTACATGGAGAAGAACTCCTTTCGTACTAAAAAACCACTAACAGTCTTGTAGCTAGAAGACAAGCATTTCATACCAATATCTAATGAAAGGCCGGCATTGGGGTATTCATAGGATGAAATACCCAGATCATCATTCTCGGGGTCGTCCGGTGAAGGTGTAGCTAAATTCGAAGAAAGTGGACTATCCAAGTCATCGTCATCAATGACTTTTACACATGTTCCAGGTGGACATCTCTGCAAAAGAGGAGATTATTCACCTAATCAGGAAATAAGGGTGACTACTCGTAAAAGAAAAGGGAAAAGAACAAACCGACGAACCTGGGTGATATGAAGAAGACGACTTGTTGTTGCATGACATGATGGAACTCTGCAGAGAATAAATTCTATCCCAAGATGTGGAAGAGGATTCCTGTGCATACGTATATATACATGCCAAGGGAAACCCTAGAAGCAGCTATATCGGAGTATGTTCGGCCGGCAAGGGATCAACACCAACCAAGTCGCGCTAGCTTCAGAAACCTAGCTGAAATCGGAGAAAAATTCGTTGAGGGGGAACAACTCCACCAGCACTACAGGGAATTCGGCACGAGCACCCTCCCCATGTGGTAAAAGTACGTTTAACCTAGCCTTAGTTATTTTTGTGCAAACTGTCACCATCTCATGCCTACCCTACAATAGTGTAACCATTGCATGCTAGGCAGGGGACTTAATGTTGATGGTGGATTTCTATTTAAAGGCTAAAATTGTAAAAAGCCAATTTTTGTAAGCTTACGTCCTGCAAAGGATAAAGCCTTCAGGTGATGAATATTTCTCGCCATGATAATTCATTGGAGCATGTGCAACCATCCCTGAGAATTAAAACCTACCCAGAGCGGACCATGTAGCAACCATCCCGATTTTATGTAGGTTTGCAGCATTACTATTAATGCTTTAATTAAAGCCTTGTGTTAGACATGCAAACATCTGTAGGCTACCTGATGGCAGGTTATATTATCCCTGTTGAGCGCAGGCAAGACTACCCATGCTAGTCTCACCTGCTGAAAACAAACTCAAAAATAGGTCTCATCCGTCCAACTTCGCAGGCATAGATGGAGGGTGTAGATATAGATTCAGGGGGTCCTGAGCATGTTACCATGATCACCTCGGACCCACCTTCATACATGACCAAACGGTCAAGACCAACTACAGTTGGTCCTTCCAAAACGTGCGCTCAAAGTGAGCATGACGCACGGCTAGGGTTCCTATTAATCGTGAACGTCCAACTTCACATGCATAGTTGGACGGCTTAGATTATACCCTAAAACAAGTAGTGAAGTGATGATACACCATTGGCGGACCCACTTTCTACCTACATGACCGACTCCCTCATAGGCAAGCCGTGGTGCAAGAAACGATTGCCCAAACAAGGCTAGGTTGACGCCTTATGCAGGTTGAGAAGATCCAAAACGATCACGACCATCCAACTTCGCAGGCATAGTTGGATGGCTTAGATTGCACCCAGGGTCATAGAGAAAGCATGTACATGCTCACTTTCGACCCAAGATATTGTATACATGGTCGGTCTTCCCAAAGGAGGCGCACACAATCCAAGACCGATCACCCAAAGTGGCCGGTCCGAAACCCTAATTAGGGTTTGCGGCGCATATGTCGCAGAAACATCTCGAGCGTCCATCTTCGCAGGCTTGGATGGAAGGAAAAGATGGAGACTTAGAGGGAACCGAGCATGCTAGAATGACCACCGTGGGCCCGGATTCACGCCTAGCCGGTCGTCCAAGGTCAGTGATAGACGAGCACCTCGGTACGCGTGCCTAAAGGTGGCATGTCACGGCCCCTCCATAAGTTCTAATATCGACCACTCGTCTTTGCCACCTAAATTGAGTGGCTTAGATCAAATCTTTGCGAGTCAAGCAGGCATGGGCGTGAACATCATTGTGCCACCTCCATGCAGGGCCAATCGGTCCCTCCATAGAAACTCCCTTAGCATGCAAATGTTTGGGTTGAAAGAGGCAGCATGCGCGCCTCCCATCCAACGATCGCAAGTAGGGTTGCAAGCCATCTCGTCCGTCCAACTTTGCAAGCTTGGACGAATGACTTAGGGTGCAAATCAACCAGCAAACAAGGTATCACCATGATCATCATCCGTCACTCTTCTTCATAGGGTGACCGACCAAGGCGTGGCCTTCCCATACAGCCTCCAAACGGTCACCTGAAGATGGATGCATGCGGCGTTATACCAAGTTCACGACTCACCCTGCACTATTTTCTGTGGGTCCCACGATCCACACACTCGAGACATTAATCACGTCACAACTGGGGGATACAAACTGGGTTATTGGTCTGGCGGTTTACAGCGTGCAGCATGCAACATGCCATCACAAGATCGTGTCAGGGAAACATGGGCGGTTAGCGATGATAGGAGAAGTGGGCGAGCAACCGTGTGACACTAACACACAACTCCACTTCCTCCACTTTCCCACGAGAAATGTGATGAAGGCTTATCGACTTGTATAAATAGGTTCTCCTCCCTATTTCCAACAACACAGAAAAACTAAGTGTTAATACCATCGTATTCAACACCCAGAGCCTGCCTGCAACATTTGCTAGCCTTCTCAACCTTCTGTTAACAAGTCATCAAATAGCCTTCATCTTCATACTCTCAACACCTTCTTCGCTTCCCTCCCTAAGATCAACCTCACATCCTTCACCTGTGACCGAAACAAATCAGGAACGGCCGTGTCTTCGGTTTAGGCCAGAATTGTACAGATTATCTCTCGAATCAAAAGTGCTCATCGTACAACACATTTGTTAAAGGTTTAAATTCACTTATCATCCACACACACCCAAAATTACCTAAACCGGCAGAAGTAGTTTTCTCCCACAAACACCTGCAACTGCAGCTTTCTCTAAGGTCAAAGCCACATCAACATTATAAACAACTTCAGGCCTGTATTGGCAATCCATCTCACTCATAATTCAACCTAAATCTGCTGAGCAACCAAACACAGAACCCAATTCACATAACCTGAAATTTCATTACTCATTCATCACATAATCGATTCATACATCTACTATTCATCAGCAACACAACTCTGCAACTGTAACTCCAGTTCTGCACAACCAACACACCCCTGTACAAATATGCCAAATCAATTCAATATCACCATATCTACTTATGTTCTTCAGTTACAACCTTAGCACTTACCAACTCCTCCGCAAATCAGAGTAGCTTTTTTAAGACTTTCACCTTCATCACCAGACTCCATTTTGTACAATAACACCAGCAACACAAGCATGTTCTTCACCATAAGCCAACAAATATTCTTCCCTGTCACTCATCTCAATTCTTCATTCTAAAACAAAAATCATTCCTTGTATCATCTCCGTTCTCTGTAATCTAACACATAACCTTCAACACAATTTCATTCTGCTCTAATCACATACACAACCACCAACACCATAAGAAGGTCATAACTTACTTACATTAAATTACATACAGAGCACCACTTATACATCTCAAACCTTTAATCTTTAACTGTAACTCATTTCAAACCTAATTTACATCTCCAATTCCAACACAGGTTCATATACATTCATTTCAATCTTATCTCCATTAACATCAAACATTCAACAGGTAAAACAAACATCTTAACAAAATTAACTTAGAATAATAATTACCTCCAATCTGTGTTGCTCAGACAATTGAATTCCTTCCTTCTTTGCCTTTATCTGATTCAACACTTCATCTTCAACCAGAATCCATTAAATCCTATCACCTTCACTGGTATACAACAGATAAACCCAACTTGATCCCAAATTCAACAACATCAATCCCTAATTCCATTCCCAAAACAAGACTTCTCTAGTTCGAACCCAAACAATGACCTAACTCTTCAAATCATTAAAACTCATATCCAATCTTTCTTAAACAACACCTAATTCGAATTATACCTTAACTCAAAAAAACTTAAAACTTCAATCTCGAATTAACTTCTCCTCTGTAACCAATTCTCAAATTGAATACTCAATTCTTCTTCTTTGTTCTCAAAACACAAAACCCATTCTTAATCACCCAGTTTCATATTCAATTTCATCTTTCAATTGTCCTCTGAACTTTAAACAAAACCCTAACTCACTGATTCTTCACTGATTCGTCACTGAAACAACTTCAAGGATCCAATTAAACCACAACCCTTTTAATCATTATCTATCAGTAACCCGATAATTTGTCGATTCCACGACAATATCAAAAACAGACGAAACCCTAAGTTGAGTCGCCCTGATTTACTCTTTCTTTAGAAGATGAATCAATTACTTGGAGTAGAACAACCATCATCACTTGTTTCTTTCCAACCCTACTCTCTTCTCGATTTCATATTTTCTGATTTGATTCTCAAATATTTTACAGACGCAGAACATGGCTAAGAAGAAGAGAGAAGAAGAAAAACGAAGAAGAATGAAAAGAATAATTCTTCTCGATTTGGTTTTGATAAATCCAAAGACAAATGATAAAAGAAATCACCCAAATGATATGGGGAGTCCAAGTCGGTTTGATAGCAAAATAACTATTTTGCCCTTCGACTAATCTGATGAAATCTTCTTCATCTGGTATCCGAATGACACGTGCGAGTAGACCACTCTGCGTAACTTTTCGAGATCTATCCCATGGTACTAATTTCGCATCTAGATCGTTGTTAGATTAATTTATATTAATTAACGTTCGTGTTAAAATAGTCGAGTTATTTTCGGCTAAATCGACACTTGATCATCTCTTGACCGGTCTAACAACATTGACGAGCTTGAGGGTCACTACATTCTCCCCACCTTATTTTATTTTCGTCCTCGAAAATCAACCATCCTTCTGGTCTTCAAAAACTCCCCACCTTATAGAATAATCCCATCTCTTGTCTAACTGCAAACAACATAAAACAAATCACAACCTATATGGCTTTCTACAACTAAAATCTAAAATTTGTAGCTCTAGGTTCAACTACACTGATTTAGATTCTATCAAATAGGGAAGTCTAAGTTTCTTACATGAAAATTTTCTACACTAATTTCTAAGTACTTTTAAAAGATATTCAATAATAAAGTTTCTCATTAAAATTTGGGATCTATTAGTTCACTAACAGAAGCAAGTCTCCCTTCAATGACTAGTGATACAAGAATGTAGTTGCCCTGTCTAGGTTCGCGACGCCTGACAATGCCTACCTACGTAACAAGTATCACCCGAACACATCAGAATTACCAACCTCACTATTCCCCAGTGCTGGATTAACTAAGTATTAATTCTAATTAATCCTTAACTTTTATCTTAACTTGTGTAACTCTGATAAATTTACTTCATAAAATATATATATAAGTAATTTACATCATTTTAAGTAATTTAATCATCAACATTTATTTGATTTGATTTATTTATTTTATCTATATAGTAATCCAATTTCGATTTTACGTTAATTTATAATATATGATTGTAGTAGCAGGATTTCCCACACTACACCCCTATTAAGATTTTATAGAAATTTAGGAGAAAACTAATTGAAGATTAAAGAATTAACGACACTTTATTATTTAGATCTCAGAAATGTTTACAGAAAATATTCAAACTCAGAAGTACAACTTTATTTCTGGAGTTTCTCTCTCCTCAAAATATTCTCAACTCTAAAAAATACATCATCCTTTTCTAGACTTACTTGAATCCTTTATATAGGAAATTACATAGTGGATGACATCTAAGTTTTCCCCTTCTTTTGGATCTATTTAGCGATCTCATCGTGGTATTTGCAATGTTAATGTTCGCCAACTTTTGTATTCCTCGTGAAAAAACACTCTCATAACATGTCTCTTCAGTTATCAGCTATTATGATGCTTCCCTGTGATGCTCGCCAAATGTCGCTGAAGAATCCTCACGACACTCTCGTGAACAATGTCATTTATACTTATAGGAATATTTGACCTTCTCGTAAAATCGTCGTTCTTATCACGAGAATATCGTTGTGGCGATATTATGGTACTACATCTTGCCTCTTCTCATGTTTTCTCTGCGAAGATGAGAAGATCATGAGAACTTTAAATTCTTCTTAACTATCGCAGCAATGTCTGAACTTCTTTTCCTCGACAAGGTTCCGTTAATTCAGCTTCCCTGGTTTACATGTGTTGCAAACCTATCTTTTTGTATTGACACGTCTCGCTCAGCTGGTTTCCCTCTTTGCCTATAAAAGGGAGAGTCAAGCTTCATAATTTGTTTTCTTCTCCTATCTTTCTTTATTCTCTGCTTAGCTTCTTCGTTTTCTGTCTGCAACTTTTCTTCTTCGTACTCTCCTGCTAGTGTTTTAATGGAATCACCAAGGTATATTCTTGATCATGATAAAAAATTTTTTTTTTTTTTTTTTTTTAGATCAACTTTTATTTATGTTTTTCGATATTCCCTTATTTGATTCTTTATAATTCTCATATTATATCTTCTCTTCAGGAGAACCAAATCTAATCTTAAGAAACCAACTGGAAAAAGGAAAGAAAGTTCTGCGAGCAATAAGGTAGTAAGAAACACATTCTATTTCTTAATAACAATATTGTTGCCTCTGTTTCTTATCTAGATTATTGTTTGCAGAATGATGAGGGTAATGCTAACCCTCCTAAAAGATCTCTCCAATTAAATAAGACCTTTGGAAGCAATTTCGTCATTCCTCCCTTAATATCTGCGAAAGCTTCACCTACACCTATGCAATCTGATCTTCCTCCTTCTTCTGGCGAGAAGCTCGCTTTCACTACCTCTGCCTCTATTGGTCCTTCACCAATTCAAATTGCAGAACCCATCATAACTAAAACTCCCTCTAGCCCTTTACTTCCTTCAAATGTTACTTTCCCGAAAACTCCTCCTTATGATGATACAACCATTGCTAATGACTCAAATCATCAACTTGTCCTCACTTCTTCTATTTCACCTTCTACATCCCTTCCTTCATCAAATGAGACCATCGCAGGAATTGATGTTGCTTTCAAAATTTTATCTAACATTCTAAATAATGCTAGAGATTCTTCTACTGATTCTCTCCAAAGAGGAGTTTGCGAAACTCTGCTCAAATATTTTGGCTCAGACAATTCTGTTTCACGAGCTTCTCTAGAGAATGAAAATGATGCTTTGAGAAAAAGTCTTCAAGATAAGACTTCTGAATGTGAAACTCTAAACCACAAGCTCAATAACTCTGTATTGGATCACAAGAATCTCGCTAGAAAGATTGATGAGCTAAAAAGTAAGCTTCTTTTTTCCTCTGTCCTTTTATCTTTTTATTCAATTTCCATATTCTTCGTACTTAATCCTCCCTTTAAATTCTTAGTTTATATATTAGTCTCCAATCGAAATCGTTTCATCGAAAAACTTAAATTTGAAACCATAGCTGATGAAGCTCGCACTGAAAGAGATTCTTGGATGGACCAGCATAATAGATTAGATAATCTTTATACGTATTCAGTTGATCAAATAAGAAATCTCACAAATGAGAATAATCAATTGTTGCAAAATCACAGTTTTTTAAACAACGAGGTTACTCGCCTCTCATATTCGTTATCCAAGACTAATTTGTCGATAGAATCTTTATCAGACAAGAATAGAACTTTATCTCAAGAGAAATACAAATTATCAAGCTTGTTGGCGATCTCCTCGCAGAAAGTAAACAATCTTCAAGGGATATGTGATGATCAAAAGCAGTCTCTTCGCTCTCTTAAAAATAAACTTGATGAAGTAACTAAATCATCTGCCGCTGAAATAGACAAACTTATCAAGGGTAGACTAACTCTTAGTTTGAATGCCAGCAAGCTTCAAGATGAATATTCCCAATTAAAGGAGTCCCATTCCTCATTGTCAAAAGAAAATTCATACTTACGCACCAAAGAAGAGAACATGAAATCTCGTCTGAAAGGCATAGTCGGCGACAAATTTGATGATGCTATGAACCAATGGGAGAATTGCCTCTTTTCATTAATCCAAAACTTAACTTCACAAAAAGAAGGTAGTCAATTATGACTGCCTCACTTGTTAATTTCCCTCGTCACAATTTATGTTATATTTCTCACGATATCTTTATTTCTATAACCTTTTATTATTTTTTTGTTCGCAGAATCTGAAAGAAGTCTAAATTCTACTATCACCGATCTTACTAAGGAGCTAGATAGTGTTCGCAAAGAAAACAAGACTCTTCTTCTCAACCTTTTAGAAATTCGTGATAAAGCAGAAAGAAGACTTGATTATCTTGAGTATTTCAAGAATATAGAGATCAGAAATCGTGACAAAGGTTTTCTTCGCCAAGTTCATCTTAGTGCGAAATTTCTCGTGAACGAAATTTTGATCTCCAACTCTCTTCCTCCTGTATCAGTTCTACCTTTGAAAGTTGACGATGATGAAATCCCTCTTCCTATGGATAAATATTTAGAATATCCGCCTTATGAAGGAGATGTTGAAGAAGACGCTGAAGAAGAAGATGATCAAGGAAAAGAAGAAAACCCTCCAAAAGAAGGAGAAGATCGTAACAAAAAGAACTCTGGCGATGATGTTCGCGATGAAAGAAATGTTGACGATGATGTCCGCGATGAAAGAAATGTTGACGATGATGTCCGCGATGAAATAAATTTTGGTGATGATAACAATCCTGACGACAATTCTAAGTCTGGCGAGACTACCGCTTGAAGCTTGAGTTCTATTTTTAGTTTCTTTTTTCTTCTTCTTTCTCGCAAATTATAGGAGCGGAATATCACAACAAATGATAACTTACTAAATTATGGAGAGAAAATACATTTTGCGAGTATAGAATATTTTGCGAAGATAAAGAAATCACGAAGAATGTTTTACGAGTAAAGGAAGTTCGTGAAGTAAATTTGCGAAGGTTCGTTTGATGATTCTTTGATCCGAAATTAAGGGAAAGATTAGTTGTTATCCAATGTGTAAAATCATATAAATAGCCATTTAGGTATGAGAGGAAATGGAGAGACACATTTTGAGAGAGGAGATCTTTTTAGTATGAGATGATAATTTTATGAGGAGAGAGAAATTTTTAAAGAGATTTTATTTTCTTTATCATCTTCCTCCCCAAAAATTCTAGAGCTCCAAATATTCATTAATGGAGTCTCAATTGTAAAATCATGTAACCACATACAATCATTAGTGAAGCACCGTGGATGTAGATCACATTGATCGAACAACGTAAAAATATTTGTGTCTCTTTTTATAATTTTAGTACTTTAATCTTCATCTTCACATCAAATAATTGAGATCATCATATTAAATTCATGGATTTTATTGAGGGTGTAGTTGTGAGATAATCCGCAACTACATAATTGGCGCTAGAAACAGGGAGATTCAGGTGGAGCATAATAAGAATGTATTCCCATAATTATAGCCACACAGTTCTGGGAGATTCAACTCGTAAATAAATAAGAAGAATGAGAAAGGGAATTCTACAGGCGCAAACAACGTAAATATCATTACAACTCAAAGTGGAATCAACTCAACAACATGAAGAAATTCGCAGAAGCATTTAAAAAGAGATAGAGTAAGGCTGAGAGTAGCAAACTATGGAATTATCGTTAACATTTCGAACAACCAAACTTCAGCAAGACTCAGCTATAGATGTCAATTGCCAACAGCATCAGAATACTTAGATGATATTCGCAATGTGTATCATCAGTTAGTTATTTCTCTCATGAATCAAGCCAGTTATCGTCAACCAAAGTCCAGTTATCAGTTATCACAATACAATAATTAAATAGGTTTAGAGGAATCGTAAACAAGAAAACAATGAGAATAAAATCTCATCACATCATCATAAGGATGAAAGGCAGAAGAGTATGCAAAGAAAATAGTTTCATATCTATTACTTCGCAACAGCAAGTTAAGGGCACATTAAATAATTTGCGAACATAACCAGTGTGGGCAGGACGTCTTTAGCTGAAAGGAAGAAAAGAGGAAAAGAAAAGCAACGTCCAAACAAGGAATGTCATTAATGAATGTTCATACACGAGAAACTTGCAGTTTCATTTCACTGCATTAAGCATGGATTCTCCTTAGAAGAACATACCAGCAGTTGGAATATTTAACCAGCGTACGAAGTTCGCACCAATCAATCCACTTCGTAACAATAGATCAGTTCAAATCACTCGACCCAGTTCGCAACAGTATATTCGCAACACTATTTACAACACTATTCGCAACATTATATTCACAACACTATACTCGCAGCACTATTCACAGCACTATTCAGAAGTTCAGAAATTTGCAGAAAACCCCATAAATTCACAGAAAAATTAAGAAATTTGCAGAAAAATTCAGAAGTTAGCAGGGTTACCACTTGAGGCAGAGGCAAGATAAGAATAGAGACGCAATTTAGTTATTCAACATTTTCTTAAGGATTCTCCTTCATAGATAAAGAACATAGGCAACTATGGATACCCAAGAAAATATTTTATGATTCTTTATCTTCTCAGCAAGAATCCTCATCAAATGGAATAATAATTTCACATGAACATAGGCAATATTTATCACTCTTATTCAAGGACGAATACTTCTTATATATTTCGAGGATTGAGTACTTCTTATACTTCTTCAAGGATATTTTATATTTCTTATACTTCATACTTCTTCAAGATACTTCACATACTTCATACTTCGGAAGATGATACTTCTAATTACTTCTTAAAAGCTTCAGAACTTCGCAAAAGAATAGAGGCAAGTATATACTTTTCAAGACTAGTATTCTTTTGCTCGTTCCTTCATCAACAAAGATCAAAGATTACTACAACAAAGGATTTTTTCTTAAAGATCGCTCTTCAAGCAATATTCAAGAAAAAAGAGGCAAGATGTAGGAGCGGAATATCACAGCAAATGATAACTTACGAAATTATGGAGAGAAAATACATTTTGCGAGTATAGAATATTCTGCGAAGATAAAGAAATCACGAAGAACGTTTTACGAGTAAATGAAGTTCGTGAAGTAAATTTGCGAAGGTTCGTATGATGATTCTTTGATCCGAAATTAAGGGAAAGATTAGTTGTTATCCAATGTGTAAAATCATATAAATAGCCATTTAGGCATGAGAGGAAAGGGAGAGACACATTTTGAGAGAGGAGATCTTTTTAGTAGGAGATGATAATTTTATGAGGAGAGAGAAATTTTTAGAGAGATTTTATTTTCTTTATCATCTTCCTCCCCAAAAATTCTAGAG
The DNA here is from genome assembly GCA_023529315.1 of Papaver bracteatum. NCBI lineage: Eukaryota > Viridiplantae > Streptophyta > Magnoliopsida > Ranunculales > Papaveraceae > Papaver > Papaver bracteatum. Next base: position 277,478 of record JAJJWX010002555.1, on the reverse strand, counting down.
CTCCAAATATTCATTAATGGAGTCTCAATTGTAAAATCATGTAATCACATACAATCATTAGTGAAGCACCGTGGATGTAGATCACATTGATCGAACCACGTAAAAATCTGTGTCTCTTTTTATAATTTTAGTACTTTAATCTTCATCTTCACATCAAATAATTGAGATCATCATATTAAATTCATGGATTTTATTGAGGGTGTAGTTGTGAGATAATCCGCAACTACACAAATGATATAACCTTTTTTGAACTATAATATTCTCAAGAAACTTAATGAAATCCTACACATTTATTCCCTTGCTTGCCTCCTCATTAATTTTCTTGAGACTTGTTGAATTCAACTTGTTTCTTGCGATAAAGAAATCTTTCCTGCATGCTTAACAAAGAAGAATTAATTTTTGAGATTATTCTATTGGTCTTATTTTGCCTTCCTAATTAAAGGTCTTATTTCGCCAATTTTCTCTTTTTGCGAAAAAATCGCAGGTCGTCTCTACACTTTCATGTATTGACCCATTGATCTTTCCTTATCTATATTTCTTTATTGTATTGCGACAATATGACAAGCCTAAGCTTTCTCGCGAAAACAAAGCCTCGTGACATTGCCGTCTTGCGATGAAATCGCAGGACGTCTTCACATTTTCATGTTAAAACCCCTTGATCTCATCTTAACTTTTTTCTCTTATGGATTTTTGCCTCTGTATAATTTACGCGACAATATGATAGGCCTAAATGATCTGGCGATCTTAGAGCCCCATGACATTGCCGTATTAAGACACTTATCAGCTCCCCAATGGAGGGTTCCTCCCTTATCTTCCCCCTGGTTGCCCCTTCAAGGAGGGTACATCGGCCATACAAGACTAGCTCCTCCCATCCATATTTACCAACAACCAGTTGTTTTTGCAGCCTCTTGTCCTTTATTCCTATATAGCTTATAGTTACAAGACTACACCCTAAGTGGGGTTTTCTTCAGGCCAAGTGCATTGTAGCCAAGACTTACCAAAGATTGCCAGGGTAGGTTCGTCCGTCCCGGGCACCCTTGGCTAAACCGTGTACCTCGGCGCCTTGGTCATACTCTGCACTTCTTGGAAGAGTCTCTCAGTCGTCCAACCAGGGTATAACCTTATAAAGCTGGAAATCCAAGATCTCTCTCCCGGATAGGTTTTATTTAAACCCTAAATCTGTATGACTCAGGTTCTAGTAGTGGTATAACCTTATCCCTGAATCATATAAAGAGATACCCCCCTTATAACGTGCTTGTAGGTCTTAATTTTGCCTCTTACGAAATTGTATTCGCGAACTAAGGTGCACGCCATAAAGGTTTGTCCCATTCTCTTAATCTATGCGAAATTTCATTCGCGTTTCTCGCGATATTGCTCGCGTAATAAAAATTCATCATCCATTTCATTATTTAGTATACCAATATCTCTTACCTTACAACATTTGTCACTGATAATACCTTTTCAAAAATAGTCTATTCCATGGTCTATCAATTCGTTGGCCAACATCTCTTCCTTCAGGATCCATCAATTTGTATGCCCCATTTCCAATTATTTCTTTAATTAAGTAAGGTCCGTCCCATTTTTTCGCTAATTTTCCACCATTCTCTCGCTGATATTTTGGTGTCTCTCGCAGAACTAAATCACCAGGTTGGAATTCTCGTTTTTTGACACGTTTGTTGTATTCGCGAGCTAACCTTCGCTGGTAGTTTTCCATATGCTGTAGAGTCTTCTCCCTTTTTTCTTCCAATTCATCTAGTTTATGTAAAATCATACCAGCACTTAAATTCCTTTCCCACGCTTCTCTTTTGTTGTAGGAATAGCAACTTCTGTTGGTAATACTGACTTCAACCCCATATGTTAAACAAAAGGGTGACATTCCAAAGAGCCTCTCTTCTAGTGGTGTTGTAGGCCCATATTGCATTATGTACTTGCTCACACCATGATTTGTGATATCCTTCTAATTTCTTTTTCATAATATCTGCGATCGTTTTATTAGTTGCCTCAGCTTGACCATTTGCTTGTGGGTATAAAGGAGTAGATTTTCCACACTTTATCTTAAATGCATTGAGTAGTAACTCTATGTTCTGTCCTTCAAACTGCTTTCTATTATCAGACATCAACTGTGCTGGTATTCCAAATCTGCAGATGATATTCTCGAATATGAATGTGAAAATATCTTTATCACGGATATGTTGTACTGCTTTTACTTCTCCCCATTTTGTAAAATAATCTGTAGCCACAATGAGGTATCTCCTTTGTCCAGAACCAGGCACAAATGGTCCCACAATATCTAATCCCCATTTCCCGAAAGGCCATACACTTGTTGAAGATGATAGGGGTTCTCCTGGTGCATGTATCGTTTTTCCAAATCGCTGACATTCTTCACAACGCCTTGAATGTTGTTTCGCATCTTCATGCATGTAAGGCCAGTAATACCCTTGCATCTTCGTTCTATATGCCAAAGATCTACCTCCACTATGATTACCAGCATCTCCACTTTGTAGCATTTTTAAAACCTTTTCTCCTTCCTCCCTCGTCAAACATCTTAGCGATGGTCCGTTAAAAGATCTGCGATATAACACTCCATCTCTTAACTCATAATTAGTTTCCATGATTCTTAACTTGTGTGCCTCCAGTCTATTTCTTGGAGTTTCTCCTCTCGCCAAATAAGCAAGAAGTTCCGCTCGCCAATCTGTGTTTTTCTCTTCTATTTCGTCATTTTCTACAATCATCACATATTTCTCTCCTTCTTCGTCAATTTCAATGGGATTCCCATCCACATCTTCGTCTTCTTTATTTACTGATGGTAATAAGAGTGTTTGAATTTTTATGCATCTCGCAAGTGGGTTTTTCATCATGCTAGATATGAAGGCAAAAGCATCCGCAAGCCGGTTATATTTCCTTGATATGTGCCTACATTTTATCTTTGGAATTCTCGCAGATAATTCTTCCACGAGTCTCTTGTATTTCTTTAAAGAAGGTTCATTTGTTGTATATTCTCCAGTTATTTGACGAATAACCAATTGAGAATCGCTTGTGATTCTAGCATTTTCCAACTTCATTTCTATTGCAAATTTCAAAGCGTGCATAACAGCCTCATATTCTGTCTCATTATTAGTGGATGTAAATTCTAACCTGAATGAGAAAGCTATTTTTTCTCCTTCTGGTGAAATAAAAACAACTCCAATCCCATTTCCTTCTCCATTAGATGATCCATCCACTAATATCCCCATCTATTAGGTTCTGTTAATAATTCTTTTGGATCTCCATGTTCTTCTTCTACATCCATCATTTCTTCCACAGCTTCGTCATTTTCCAAAGGAAATTCAGCTAAGAAATTCGCGATGACTTGGGATTTTGGAGAAGATAGAATTTCATATTTGATATCGAAATGTCCCACTTGTGCATTCCATTTTTCTACTCTTCCTGATCTTTTTTAATTCTTCATTACCGATTCAATTGGCACTTTTGTTAACACCTTGACCTTATGTGCTTGAAAGTAAATGCGAAGCTTGAAAGTTGCATGTACCAATGCTAGGATTAATTTCTCAATCTTTGAATAATTTTTCTCTGCTGAATTGAATGTTTTACTAATATAATAAATTGGTTTTTCTATCCCAGCATCTACTCGCAGCAGTACCGCACTTAGCGCATATGTCGTTGTCGCGAGATAAATTAATAACTCTTCTCCTGGTTCAGCTTTCTGTAAAATGGTTATATCCATTAAATGATCTTTTATTCCCTGAAAGGCCTTCTCACATTCATCTGTCCATCTGAATTTTGTTCCCTTTTTGAGTATATCGAAAAAATGCTTGCATTTATCAGAGGATCGCGAGATGAATCTTCCTAACGAGGCTAACAGCCCATTCAATTTTTGCACATCTTTTTACTGTAGCTAGTGTTGGCATATCGCGAATCGCTTGCACTTTTTCTGGATCAACTTATATTCCTTCCTTTGATACAATATACCCCAGAAACTTTTCTGAAGTCACTCCAAAAGTACACTTGTCAGGATTTACTTTGATATTAAATTGCCGCATTTGTTCAAAAATCTCCTTCAAGTCTTGTACATGATCCTCAGCTTCCTTGCTCTTGATTAACATATCATCTACATATACCTCCAGTGTTTTGTGGATCCATTTTGCAAATACCTTCTCCACCATTCTTTGGTATGTTGCACCAGCATTTCGTAATCCAAAGGGCATTTTTGTATAACAATATAACCCTCTTGGAGCAAAAAATGCGGTATGTTCTTGATCTTCTTCAGCGAGAGGGATTTGGTTGTATCCTTTGTATCCATTTAATGAAGATATTCTTGCATTTCCCGCTGATGACTCAACCATTTGGGGAATATCTGGTAGTGGAAAACTATCTTTAGGACAAGCTTTATTTAAATCAGTAAAATATATGCAAATTCTTATTCCTTTATTCTTCTTCGGGACCACCACCATATTTGCAATCCACTCTGGATATTTGGCTTGCCTTATTATTCCTGCATCAAGCATCTTCTGTAATTCTTCTTCTATCTGAGAATGGTATGTTGTTGCAATTTTTCTTATTCTTTGCTTGAACGACCTTACATTTTTGTTGATTTCTAATTTATGATATGCTACTGATGGATCTATCCCTGGAATTTCATCCATGCTCCACGCGAAAATGTCTTTGTATTCTCGCAAAAGATTTATAGTTATTTCTTCCTCGTCTATCTCCATTCTAGTCCCAATTTTCAGTATTTTAGGTTCTTCTTCACTCCCAATATTTACTTCTTTTGTTGGTTCAGCTGCAGTGTAACTGGCTTCTGGTGCTGGTGTTTTTATGACTCTCGCACGTTCATCTCCTTCTCGCGAAAATTAATTGGGTATTCCTTTTCCTTCTTTTGCTCTTATCATGTAAATTTTAAATTCTTCTTCTTTTCTTGTTTCTCTCATCACTTTTCTCGAGCTTTTATTTGCTTAGGACGTTCTTCACAATTTTTCACTTCAATTTGATAGCATATCTTCGCAAGATCTGTATTTCCTCTAATTTCCCCAATTCCGCTAGGCATAGGGAATTTGATGCATTGATGTAAGGTTGACGCTACATCTTTGATCGCGTGTATCCATGGTCTTCCCAATATCATATTGTATGGTGATTCCATATCCACCACGCATAATGTTACTTGTGTTTCAATTTCTCCAAGTGGTAATCGTACCATTATTTCACCTCTTCGTTTTGTTATAGATTTTCCGAAACCATGAATATGATATGCTGAAATAGACATTTCTTCATCCTTATACCCCATTTTCTTAAAAGCATGATAGAACATTATATCCACAGAACTTCCCGTGTCAACTAGAGTTCTATTTACAGCCCATTTTTCTACATACTTTATTGACTTTTCCTTCCTTATTGGTACCATGGATACAGTAATCACCAGAGGAGATGTATGATCTAGATTTTCTTCTAAGACTTCTGTTGCTGTAAATGTAATTTCCTTCTTTTACCAATTCTTTAATAATGGCGTTTTCTCTACCGTCATAATTTTTCTCCCTTCAAAATCTCGTTTATGTATCCTCCCCTTAATATTTTCATGAAATTTATCAATCATTTCTTTTGACACTAATTCATACTTCAATTTCCTACAATTTTCTTTAATTCTAATCATTCTTCTTCTGAATATTTCACCAATCTTCTTTAAAGTTTCCTTGATCTTGAATAATCCATGTCTTCTTTTTCATCTTTTCTTCGATTTTCCCCTTAGTCGGCGCCAAAATGTAGTAGCAGGATTTCCCACACTACACCCATATTAAGATTCTATAGAAATTTAGGAGAAAACTAATTGAAGATTAAAGAATTAACGACACTTTATTATTTAGATCTCAGAAATGTTTACATAAAAATATTCAAACTCAGAAGTACAACTTTATTTCTAGAGTTTCTCTCTCCTCAAAATATTCTCAACTCTAAAAAATACATCATCCTTTTCTAGACTTACTTGAATCCTTTATATAGGAAATTACATAGTGGGTGACAGCTAAGTTTTCCCCTTCTTTCGGATATATTTAGCGATCTCATCGTGGTATTTGCAATGTTAATGTTCGCCAACTTTTGTATTCCTCATGAAACAACACTCTCATAACATGTCTCTTCAGTTGTCAGCTATTATGATGCTTCCCTGTGACGCTCTCCAAATGTCGCTGAAGAATCCTCACGACACTCTCGTGAACAATGTCATTTATACTTATAGGAATATTTTACCTTCTCGTAAAAGCGTCGTTCTTATCACGAGAATATCGTTGTGGCGATATTCTGGTACTACAATGATATTTTTAACTTTGATGTGATATCATATATAATGTTTTTAGATTCATGAACTATTTACGAATAACTTAATGTTATAACCATTATCCCAATGTTACGTTATTATTTTATTTTCAACATATTGTTTCCAATATATCTATTGTTTATTTCATTATGTGACTTGATATAAATAATTAACTGCTAATAATTTTTCACAGTTGTTTGGTATTAATATTTTATTATTATTATTATTATTATAACCTTTATGTCTTATTTCTTAAACCGATAAAAGTTAATCGTGATTAATCGTTATGCCAAATTTAAGTTTATTATCAATATTAGATATGATTTAATCTAACTTTATTTCCTCAAATTTATATTATTGTTAATTAATCTTTAAGTTATACTATTAATAAAAATTACATTTTGCTATTACTATCCAATAATTATCATCCAAGTGACATTTACAATAACTCTAAATTTTATAACAATGAGTAAAATATAATGTTATTAATTACTTATCTTATCAAAAATTATTGTCTTAATTATATTATCATTTTTATTATTCTTATACCAATTTTTTTTTATTTGATTACTAGCGTTGCTAAAATACAGTCGAAGTAATTATTTAGTAATGATACTTAGTTTAATTTTATTAAGCCCTAATCTTGTAAATATAATTTTGCTTTCACGAAAAGATTGATATAACATATTTTATTTATTCATATTGAATCAGTAATATAGTATGTCTTGTTACATATTGGCGTTAGTAATTTAATATGATTTAACTTTTGAGTCTGCATAAAATTATAATACGTTTTGATAGTCTATAGATTTTGGGTATTAATAATAAATGTCTATTTCACATGCAATTTTATTCTCCTTTAATTTTAATTTTGTACTAAGTGTTCAAGTACTATAATTATCACTTCATGTGTATAGTTTAGTGATTTTGTGAATCATTTATTGGACTAAAGATAATCTAGGTATAAGAACGTTAACAAGTTTTAATCTTTATTTTATGCCTTATATGACCTCATGTTCTAAATCCTACAGAAGAAGTCTTGTTTATCTATCTAGTTTAAATGCAAAACACAAAATTCAAATTTGTTATTAGTTAACTTTGTAGGACTTAATTATAAATGAGCACTAATAATTTTCCATGGCTATTTAATCATAATCATTATTTTATCTCTATATATTTGTTAATGAGATTTTAATTTAAGTTATGTTCGATATAATATTAATTTAAATTCTAACAATTTAATTTCGTCATACAAATTTTCCATTTCAAAGATGATTAAATCTGTTTACGAAGAAGGATCCTAACAATATAAGAATTTATTTACTTTTAATTCTAATATTACACTAAATATTTGATTGCTATTATTACTATTTCATGTATGTTTGTTTCATTTTAAAGAATTATTGGATCATTTGTTAGCCTAAACATAATTTTACCACAAGATTTCTAACAAATTAAGTCTTTTATTTTTATACATTATTATATTCTCGTTTTCTTAAGTCTAACGCCTAATAAGCATTACATTAGTTATCTAATTTAGATGTAAAACATATATTTCTAATTTGTAATTAGTTTAATTTACAAGACTTAACCGTAAACAAGTGTTATTAAATTTTCCACAACTATTTAATTAATCATAATTATTATTTTTATCGTTATATATATATCTTTAATGAATTTTAGTTAAGTTAAGTGCAACATGACATTAATTGATAAATGCTAACAAAATTTTATTAAAATTTTTATTACTTTTATTAAAGAATGCCACCACGGCTTTTATTGAAAAACCACAAGTGAATTATTATTCTAAAAACTATAATGAATTATTATTCTAACAACAATTTACTTTTATTATCATCTATCTATAATTACTATTATAATATTTTATTGAGTTATTATTCTAACAACTCTTACAAATATTATTGAGTCCCAAAATATTATTAACATTTATGTGATTATAAACCGTTGATTTTACATATAAGTCAAGGTGCTTAATGTTTATATATGTGACTTTCAAGATTTATCAATAATACTAATCTCACTATTTTTAGTATTGACTTGTGTATGTGTTCATAATTTTAAATCATTTATTATCTAATCTCCACTAGATTAATTATTGGTGTACCCTACAATTTTTACTTCAATACCTAAACAAACAATCAACCAAACAAATCAATCAATCGAAAATTCTTTTAATTGTTAATAGCTTTTAGTGATTAAGATTTATCTCACAAACCCAACCCAGTTCTAAACCAATCTAGTTCACTAACTGGCACTGGCTATTCCTATTGTCTACCATATAAGATCTAATAGTGAGCTCTGTTACCAACTTTTGTAGCGCCCCCTAAGCTAGCAGCTGACTAATCCAAGAGATTAACTAAATAAGAGGCACTAAAAATCTAAAACATCTACTTAAATATTCAATTAAGAAATCTGCTACAAAACTTAACCCAAAACTAACCCTTCTCAGAAATATATATACAAGATCTTGTCTCCAATGATACATATATAATAGTCATTTGGTTTTCAAATAAACTATACAACCTAATAAATATAACAGAAGTTAATCAACTAGCGAAGTCAACCCGTGAAGCTTTCGTTGCGCAACTGATCATCCTGGAAACTGTGGGAATAATTAACATTTAACCTTCTAAGTAATCATATGCAAGATTTGGAAAACAATATATGTTTTTCCTAAAACATTAAACAGTGACTAGGTCACTGAAATAATCATACATGTATATGGACAAACTCCTTCTTCAAACAATGTATAATATGGTTGTAAATCCCTACCCGGAAATTCACAACTAATAGCTATGGATGCCACCAAGACCATGATGACCAATACTCTAAACAATAAAAGCTGAATTAAAGTAGGTATAAATGTGAAGGAGCGTATCCTATATACCACAAGTGGAAATTCTCATTTCCCATAACAATTCATATTGACAACAAAACAATACAAGTCCTTTCCACATCGTGGAAAGATTCACCGATTCGACAGGATTATCATAATTCATTTTAAACAAAACATGGAATGAAGAAACAGACAATGCATGAGTTTGTTAAGCATAAAATTTTATAAAAGCAACAATAATGAATACAAAGAGTCAAATGCATTCCCACACCTTTTTTGATGACAGGCCACGCCTACCTCGAGATCCACGATCCACTGGTTCATCCTTTGAATCGATCGTTGTTAATAGATTAACTGTTATTCACACAAGCATTCTAAGAATCTAACCAAAATGGTTCACACAAGAATCATACAATTCTATCTAACATTTCTAGGCCCAATTAAGGTTCTCCATCTTTATTTATCTATCTTTAGCATAGATAATATTTACTAATTGAATTAGGTTAGTTTTATAGTCCATTATCTAAGTCTTATGAAAATCTACAACTTTGTAGAAGAAGCCAAAAGTCAATTCGGACCATAAGTGGTCCAAAACACCAATATAAGATAACTAGTCTAAAGCCCAAGCCCACTTAAAAATCCATTAATAAGGGCCTGGCCCAACTGGGTCAATCTAACGGTCACTAACGGTTGAACTAACAGTCAATGTCCAAGTCAAGTCAATGTCCAGGGTCAATGGTCAACGAGTCAAGACTCATGACTCAATGGGTCAAACCCGATTCAACCTGATTCGGCTCAGTCAGATGAACTGAGTCATCTAGAGTCAGATACTGACTAGGCTGAATGACACAAGACCAAAACACTTGCACATGCCAGAGTCATTGCTCAGGCCAAAGAATGCCAATGCACAATCATGGTGCAGCACAACTCTATAAACCAAACTCTAAATAACTTCTTCATTCTTATTTCAGTTCTACAAGATTATACAACTTTATATAACAAGGAAATCATACAATCAATGCATAAAAACTTCATGTCTCACTTTAATTTCAAAATATAGAATACCTGCTGTTGATGGTGGATTTCTATTTAAAGTCTAAAATTGTAAAAAGCCAATTTTTGTAAGCTGACGTCCTGCAAAGGATAAAGCCTTCAGGTGATGAATATTTCTCACCATGATAATTCATTGGAGCATGTGAAACCATCCCTGAGAATTAAAACCTACCCAGAGCGGAGCATGTAGCAACCATCCCGATTTTATGTAGGTTTGCAACATTGCTATTAATGCTTTAATTAAAGCCTTCTGTTCGACATGCAAACATCCGTAGGCTACCTGACGGCGGGTTATATTATCCCCGTTGAGCGCAGGCAAGACTACCTATGATAGTCTCACCTGCTGAAAACAAACTCAAAAATAGGTCTCATCCATCCAACTTCGCAGGCCTAGATGGAGGGTGTAGATATAGATTCAGGGGGTCCTGAGCATGTTACCATGATTACCTCAGACCCACCTTCATGCATGACCAAACGTTCAAGACCAACTATAGTTGGTCCTTCCAAAACGTGCGCTCAAAGTGAGCATGACGCACGGCTAGGGTTCCTTTTAATCATGAACGTCCAACTTCGCAGGCATAGTTGGACGGCTTAGATTATACCCTAAAACAAGTAGTGAAGTGATGATACACCATTGGCGGACCCACTTTCTACATACATGACCGAATCCCTCATAGGCAATCCGTGGTGCAAGAAATGATTTCCCAAACAAGGCTAGGTTGACGCCTTATGCAGGTTGAGAAGATCCAAAACGATCACGACCATCCAAATTCGCAGGCATAGTTGGATGGATTAGATTGCACCTAGGGTCATAGAGCAAGCATGTATATGCTCACTGTCGGCCCAAGATGTTGCATACATGGTCGGTCTTCCCAAAGGAGATGCACGCAACCCAAGACCGATCACCCAAAGTGGCCGATCTGAAACCCTAATTAGGGTTTGCGGCGCATAAGTCGCAGAAACATCTCGAGCGTCCATCTTCGCAGGCTTGGATGGAAGGCAAAGATGGAGACTTAGAGGGAACCGAGCATGCTAGCATGACCACCGTGGGCCCGACTTCACGCCTAGATGGTCTTCCAAGGTCAGTGATAGACGAGCACCTCAGTACCCGTTCCCAAAGGTGGCATGTCACTTCCCCTCCATAAGTTCTAATCTCGAACACTCGTCTTTGCCACCTAAATTGAGTGGATTAGATCAAATCTTTGCGAGTAAAGCAGGCATGGGCGTGAAAACCATTGTACCTCCTCCATGCAGGGACAATCGGTCCCTCCATATAAACTCCCTTAGCATGCAAACTTTTGGGTTGAAAAAGGCAGCATGCGCGCCTCCCATCGAACGATCGCAAGTAGGGTTGCAAGCCATCTCGTCCGTCCAATTTTGCAAGCTTGGACGAATGACTTAGGGTGCGAATCAACCATCAAACAAGGTATCACCATGATCACCATCCGTCACTCTTCTTCATAGGGTGACCGACCAAGGCGTGGCCTGCCCATACAGCCTCCAAATGGTCACCTGAAGATGGATGCATGCGGCGTTATACCAAGTTCACGACTCACCATGTACTATTATTTGTGGGTCCCACGATCCACACACTCAAGACATTAATCACGTCACAACTGGGGGATACAAACTGGGGTATTGGTCTGGCGGTTTACAGTGTGTAGCGTGCAACACGCCATCACAAAATCGTGTCAGGGAAACATGGGCGGTTAGCGATGATAGGAGAAGTGGGCGAGCAACCGTGTGAAACTAACACGCAACTCCACTTCCTCCATCACTCCACTTCCTCCACTTTCCCACGAGAAACGTGATGAAGGCTTATCGACTTGTATAAATAGGTTCTCCCCTATTTCCAACAACACAGAAAAACCAAGTGTTAATACCATCGTATTCAACACCCAGAGCCTGCCTGCAACATTTGCTAATAATTACCTCCAATCTGTGTTGCTCAGACAATTGAATTCCTTCCTTCTTTGCCTTGATCTGATTCAACACTTCATCTTCAACCAACATCCATTAAATCATATCACCTTCACTGGTATACAACAGATAAACCCAACTTGATCCCAAATTCAACAACATCAATCCCTAATTCCATTCCCAAAATAAGACTTCTCTAGTTCGAACCCAAACAATGACCAAACTCTTCAAATCATTAAAACTCATCTCCAATCATTCTTAAACAACACCTAATTCGAATTATACCTTAACTCAAAAAAACTTAAAACTTCAATCTCGAATTAACTTCTCCTCTGTAACCAATTCTCAAATTGAATACTCAATTCTTCTTCTTTGTTCTCAAAACACAAAACCCATTCTTAATCACCCAGTTTCATATTCAATTTCATCTTTCAATTGTCCTATGAACTTTAAACAAAACCCTAACTCACTAATTCTTCACTGATTCGTCACTGAAACAACTTCAAGGATCCAATTAAACCACAACCCTTTTAATCATTATCTATCAGTAACCCGATAACCTGTCGATTCCAAGACAATATCAAAAACAGACGAAACCCTAAGTTGAGTCGCCCTGATTTACTCTTTCTTTAGAAGATGAATCAATTAATTGGAGTAGAACAACCATCATCACTCGTTTCTTTCCAACTCTACTCTCTTCTCGATTTCATATTTTCTGATTTGATTCTCAAATATTTTACACACGCAGAACAGGGCTAGGAAGAAGAAGAAGAAAAACGAAGAAGAATGAAAAGAAAAGAATAATTCTTCTCGATTTGGTTTTGATAAATACAAAGACAAATGATAAACGCAATCACCCAAATTATATGGGGAGTCCAAGTTGGTTTGATAGAAAAATAACTATTTTGCCCTTCGACTAAGATGATAAAATCTTCTTCATCTGGTATCCAAATGACACGTGCGAGTAGACCACTCTGCATAACTTTTCGAGATCTATCCCATGGTACTAATTTCGCATCTAGATCGTTGTTAGATTAATTTCTATTAAATAACGTTCGTGTTAAACTAGTCGAGTTATTATCGGCTAAATCGACACTTGATCATCTCTTGACCGGTCTAACAACATTGACGAGCTTGAGGGTCACTACACATGATATACAAGAGGTAAGTAATTCACTTAAGTTTTTCAAGGATGAATAGGATTCCGTGCTACAAGATATTGTGCAAGGTTTGTCTAACCATTTTCATATTGTTTCTTCTCCTTTACCTCTTATTGGTTTGAATGTATGTGCTTCGAGAATATTGTTGAATGACTTTGTTTTCGATTTCCTCCATTAGAGAAACTTGATTCTCATACTATGCAGGTTTGTGAACAAGAAACCGTGGAAGTACCCGACTTCTATGTTCTTTATACACTTCCAAGTGTGAACAAGAATAAGTGTGGGGGAAGCTTTTATCGGTTAATAGCTTCGTTTCTGTTTTATATAACTAATATTTGTGTGAAGATAGTGTTTGCAAAACAGGTACTATGGATGGATCCCCAAATTTTCAGATTGCTAGTATATGGGGAATGAATCTTTCAAGAAGCTAATTCGGGCCGTCGACTTTAAAACAAGCGCTAAGTGGGAGGCAACCCACCGGTTTTGTATCTCTTATCCTTTTGCTTTTTATTTTCTTTTTATTTCGTTTATTTATTTTTCTTATTCCATATCATATTAGGATTTCCCACCTTGACTTTACTAGGAGGATTCAATTACATTGAGGACAATGTAAAGTTTAAGTGTGGGAGAGTGTTTGGATGTTTTGCATATAGAGTTTTTAGTCTTTTTGAGTCGATTTTTCAAAAATTTTGCATAAAACCTTCAACTTGTAGAGATTTTAGAGTCACTAGTATCCTTCTAGGTATGTTTACTTAGAGAATTCTGACCGACATAACTGAACTTGGAAGTGTTAGGGAACTACATTCGGATTTCTTACGAATTGGAGTGTTAAATAATGGATTTAATCATGCCAGTGATGCAAATTAGGAGCAGAGAGAAATGCATTATTAGAGTTGCTGATCAATCATTAGTGGAGACTTCCCATTTTCATATCAACCAAGGCACCAGACCAAATATTTTTTGGAGCTGACTAAAGAGCTTTCTTTTGAGTGTATGTCACTGTACATTAATTCCGGGTAGAATGGTGAGCTACCCAATTTCACACCAATTTCAGCACTATTTTTGATCTCTTGAGTGCTAATTTTTTTCAATCATGAGGGTGACATCTATGGATGAAAGCCTCCTTCTTGTAGTGCGATTTTCAGTTAGCATCATTCTCTCTCTCAACAACAACGGGTCCATAGAAACACCACAATTATCAACAAGGAGCGACATCAAAATCTACAAGGAAAGTTGAAGACGTTCAAGGTTTACAAGCAACAATGGAACAAGAAAATAGCAAATTTCATATTCAAGTAAAACAACATACAATGAGCAGATTTTTACATATATGTTGAAGACTTACAATACAATGAGGTAATTCTATATCCAAGTATGAAGATTTATTTACAAGAGCAAAGAAAATCAAAAGGTGAGAATTATTGAAGTTTATGATTTCGAGACGATACAAGTTGTGAAGAATCAAGCGGTAAAGTACTTTTCCACGGCTTTTGTTGTTTTATTTTTCACTTTGTTTTGTATTTTATTTCTCTTGTCTTCAAAATTAAATGAAAAAAAAAATTGAAAAAAAAAAGAAGAAAAGAAAAATGAGACAAGAGAAATTTTATTTTTGTATATGTTTAATAAGCCGTGGGGAAGGAAAATCTATAAGGAAGTTTCAAGCGACAAGGATTTTAAGGAAAAAGGTTACAAATTGTCAAGGATTTACAAATTTCAAGAGTTGCTCCTCAATAGTTGAAACCGAAGACGAGGATCGAGAAGACGAAGACGAGTAACGGAAGACATTTCTATTGGATTCCGTGAGAGTGGTGCTATCATAATTGGCAATCGGATGTGAAGGTGAGTAAGTAATCTCATCCTCGATAATAGTGGTTGATTTCCTTTCTTAGAGATCGTCAGAAAAATGGTTTTTCAAAATATTATAAGATGTGGGTTTTTCAAAATTTCGGAAGTTGTCCTTCCAACCATTCAATGTGTTGCAGGAATTCTCTCTTCATTCCTACCTGCGCACATGTAAGACCCATAAAAAAGCCGTCTTTTGAGTGCAATATCATAAAATCCTTTTTGGTGAGGTAGAAGTCGAGGCGAAATGCTTATTGATCGTTTCTCAAACACGCATTCTCTCATTATGGTGTGGTTATTTCTCACTCAAGATTTAAGAATGAATATGTTCTTTGGTATTTCTAACTTCTTATTACTAGCATGCAGAAATTCTATGTCCTCATAGATCTTTGGATGCTTGGGACGCTGGAACGCTTTGAAGTTGGAGTAGGTTTTGTGGGTATATCTCTAGTAAGCCCTCACAAGACTATAACTCGTCCACTAGGGACACCTAGGGGTTTAAAGGCTTGTTATTTATGCTAAAAGTGACCGTAGCCTCGACATAACGGAGTTGTATGTATGTTTTAAAATTGTTTTGTTTGATTTGCTCGAGGACTAGCAAAGTATAAGTGTGGGGGAATTTGATAGGTGTAGAATACACCATATTTACTATCTAGAGTTTATGCTTTCTTTGCTATTTTTCTTGTAAATTGTGTATTTTACGCGCGTTTTTGAGTTATTAGGTACTCTGGAGTCACACGGAGAAAAGAAAAAGAAATCGCTCAATTTGAGATGGAAGGGAAAAATTGTTATTTCACGGGGTAAACACTATATGGAGCCCAGTAAAGGTTAAGGGGCATACTCTTTTTTGGAGGAGTACTAAACACAGACCAGCAATGGTTGAGGGGCTGCCAATGTGGCTATCCCTTATCAGAGCGACCGGCTACCAATAACAACCCCAAACCACTAACCCTGGATTCGAGAGACGTTTTCTCTCAATCATTTCATACTGGAATTGAGAGAGCAGTAGAGGCTATTATTATTGCTGAGAGATCGAGATAAAGGAACTAAGGTTGTTGTAAAACTGATATTTGCTGAAGCTCAGGAAGAGTAATTTGTGGTGGTCGAAGAAATGGAGTCTGGGTTCGCGTTGATGTTGATTTTCAAGGGTTTGGTGGAATATGAATTGAGAGAAGAAGAAACTGGATCTGTCGGATTTGAGGACGAGATTAAGGAATTGTTGAAACAGAAAGAAGAAATCGAATTCAAGCTAGGGTTCGATTAGATGAAGAGTTT
Organism: Papaver bracteatum; assembly: GCA_023529315.1. NCBI lineage: Eukaryota > Viridiplantae > Streptophyta > Magnoliopsida > Ranunculales > Papaveraceae > Papaver > Papaver bracteatum. Next base: position 261,067 of record JAJJWX010002555.1, on the reverse strand, counting down.
CTGATATGTTCTTGAGATAAGACGATGGAGAAATTTAGGGCGAGATGAAGTGGGTTTGTGAAATCAGATAAAGCCGGGAAGAAATTATCAGTTGGAGGCTTGATGAGAAGAAATTGAATATGGTGGTTTCTATTGCAGTTAAGAAGATTATGATGATGAATTAAAGATGGGACTCGAATTTGTTGCATTTTGGTGAAGTCTCAAGACCACAAATTAACCAAGAAGTGGAATATGTGTAGGGTTTGACGAGATAGAATGGGTTTCAGATGATTAGGAGTTTTGAAGTGATTCTGTTGTTGATTAAGATGGGTTCTGGTCTGTGATGCTGTGAACATAAAGAATGGAAGACTATTTCTGGTGTTGGTTGAGTTTCAGGGAAGAAGAGGTGGTACTGAATTCAATAGGTAAGATGGCTGATGTTGATGCAAATATGATGAATACCTGGGAACTTAGATGTATGTTTGGACAGGTGGGATGCAATACATGGGTTTCTGGATTTGGTATTTAAATGCATAGTTACATGGCAATGTTGTGAAGATTGCAGGGTTGATTGAACTGATGATTGGAGGTTTTGCTGGTGGAATTGTGCACTTGCAGGTTGATATTCACGGTGCTTGCTGGTGGTGGAATGGAGAAGCTACAACTGTTGTGGTGTTACATTACTGGGGCATGGTGGTTGTTTGCCGTGAAGTCAGAAATGGAATGGTTTATGGGTAGTGATGATGCTTCCTTTGAACCTCAGCTGAAGAATGGGAGTTGGTAAAGCTGGTAATTGTGAAAGTGAAGAAGCTAAAATAATGGTGTTGTGAATGAATGGAAGTGGTGGTTTGAACTGAGATTTGTGCTGTACTAGTGCTTGTTGTGTGTTGAGAACGGAGTAGATGTAATTGCAGGTTATGGGGTGTCTATGAGATGGTGATTATCATTTGAGTTGGTAATGCATGAACTAAAGTGCAGGGAAGGCACAAACATCATGGATGAAGCGCAATGGTTGCAACAGCCTTGGACAAAACTAGTCAGCCGAGTTAGCCATCTGACTCGGTTCTGACTCAGCATCTGACTCATAATTCCGTTAGTGACCATTAAGGCTGACCGTTATACTTAACGGTGGACTTTCAGTTGACTCCAGTGGTCGGAGATGAGACTTCAGGTCACCTGAGCTCCGGTCCGGTGCCGGATTCCGGCCAAAAATCCAGTTTTCCGGCGAACGTTTTTGGGACATAATTTTACATGGGTTTTTCTCACATATGGGCTTGGTGGACCACTTGGAGATGGGTTTTGAGAAGACATAATATTGGAAGGAGTATCCTTTATGGAAATTGAGAAACATATAAAAGAGAAGACTTTTCTCAAATCTAATATCTCTTTATTATTATCTATCTCTACTTTTGTTTCTAGGGTTTGCAATATGATAGGTTTCTCTTCCTTCTTGTTATAAACTCCTTGAATATGAGTACCTAGTTTTTATTATTGGTTATGGAATAATTGGATTTCACAAAATATGCTTTTTGATATGATAAATTAGTTTTGTCTCCATACTTTATCGTTTATGATTCATCATTTATATTGTTATATGATTTGAATGCTTGTTTGGCCGAGTCTAGAATCGATTGAGTTTGTTTTCATCTCTATTGATAGATTAGGGTTTGTTATACGTAAAAGTGATAGATTCCTGATTACAAGTATCATGAATACGGTTATAGATTGTAGTGATGCATCCTTATGATCATATGTGAACCATAACCTTTGTTAAATCGGATTAGTGCGTTTTCCACGTTCGATTGCTTTGATTGGCCTGATTTCATAGAACTTAATGCATCTAGGGAATTAAACTTTATTAGTGCTTTTACACGTTAGGTTGTTCTCTTAGATAGAACTCATACTCGCATATTTTAATGTGTTTGTTGATGATAAGAGGGAATTAGCGGGATATTCTTGTGATCAAGGTATTCTAGGGCCATTGATAAACTAGAGATTAAATATCAATTCTAATTATTGGTTTGAAAGCATAATTGTGAATGAAGATGAATCCTTAACCAATATCTCTTCTATTTGATTTGTTTGCTTATTTATTTCTTTGCTTTTATATTTGTTTGCTTTATTAAAAATCAGAAAAATTCCTCGTGTGTTATAGGGCCTATGACCCATAGATGTGCGGCCCAACTAGGTAGTTAGGGTTTTCCCATGGTTGTATATAAAGCATACTCTTCTATGTAATATGGCTGCTGCCTATCAATACAATCGCTCTTGTCGTTTCTCATTCTCTTGATCTTCTCTCTGTTTTTCCCTTAAACACGTTATCATGCACGAGCTCTTTCCTGTCGCTAAATAAAAAAAAAAATTTGGTTCATCGATCGGTGTCGTGGAAGCTCTATCAAAGTTTTTTTAGTTTCTCATTATCAATCTTCCGTTAAGATGGAGGTATTCTCATTAATCATGCGAAGATATATATTTAGGGTCTGTGTATTTTGTTTATTAATCAAAATAAGAGTGGGGCAACATGTGTATATTGATTCATCGATCCATCATGGAAGTAAAGGTGTAGATCTCTTCAAAATAGGAGTGTGGCACTATGGGGAAAGAGAATTTAGAAAGAAAAAAAAATCCGTTCATGTTCCATTTCCATGTCTTCGATGTCTCTGTTCTGAAAAAGGAAAAGTAAAAGAAGACGAAACCCTATCTATTTCTGTTCCCGCTCCAGCCTAGTTCCGGCTCCTGTCCAAGTTCCGACCCGACTCCAGCCAGTTCCGGATCCCGTCCCAGTTCCGAACAGGATCCAGTGCTGACCCGGATCTAGCCAAATCCGGATCCTATCCCAGTGCCGACCCGGCTTCCAGTTCCGATTCTGTTCTGTCTCGTCCGGTTCTGTGTATGTAAAGTGGGAACCGAAGCTTAAGGTTAAGGTATGTGACCAAAATTGAATACTTGTTGGGCTTATTTATTTATTTTATATTTTTAGAAAATGGGTAGTCCTTTTTTTTATCTTTGTCTTAAGATAAGTCCATACCATATAAGCGATCAACTTAAATTATAATTGTTGATCTCGATCATTAAGAATTTAGATCTTAGAGTTATTTTGTTCTCTTGAATATGATATTGGATATATTTGAATGGTGTATTTTATTTAATTGGTTGTACCAACTCAATTCCAATGTATTCATTTGGATCTTAGAAGTACTTGAGCACCATTATTGGATACTTGATATTTTTCAAATTTTTTTTTTTCTTGAATGTTCCGTGGAATGTATCCACTTACTCGACTATTAATCTGTCAATAGTTTCAAAACATACGTTCAAATAAAATCACATGTATTCCAATTTTTGTGGAAGAACTCACAAAAGATGATATGAGTCATAAAATTCTCATTTCTACTTCATCCATAATCCTAACGAACCGGTATATGTTGAAGTATGACAACAAGAGAATTATCTTTATAAATATATATTCAACCTAAAGTAAGTGGTTGACATGTGTAGTGAGATTCTCTTGGCCTATTGAGATAAATAAATTTCTCAAATTAAGCTAAATGTGGCAAAATTAAAAATGGAAAGAACCCCGAAGTAATAAGGGTTAGATGTAATGACTCATATAAAGCATGTCAAAAGGGACATATATATCATGAGACGGAAATGTGTTTTTTTTCCAGCAGTAATGACACCAAAGTATAGGTATCAATTGAACATGGGATCATCTAAAATGTAATTCTATCTCCCATCATAAATAAAAGAGTTGGAAATGCACCCGATCATAGGTGTTGGTATATACAATACAATACAATATAATGTGTATGTGTATCATAGTAACAACCAATTTTCACATCAACTTTAATGGCAACAAGAACTTTGCCTGGCCAATTGACTATCTTATCGAGGGTAGCACTGCTCATTTTTTTCTTCAAGATAGAACAAAGACGTCGCAAAATCTCTAGATGTACCAAGAGATAATCACACCTTGTTAAATTCCCAAATAACCCGAGCAAATGGATATCGTGTGGAATATCAAAATGATGAGAATGTAATTGATTGCATCTTTTATAATCTCTAATATATTTGGAAGGAAATATATTTTAGAGAAACTAATGAGTCAATCTAGTGCAATGTAATTCACTATAATATTTGGATTATTGAATCATATTGACTCCGACGATGAAATGTTGGAAACTGACTCGTACAGGCTTTGGGCATAACCATAAAGAAACTTTGGTTGTGACATGATGATTGTTTTGAAAGAACTCATACAAATATCACTTTATTTGAGTGAACGAAAATGGGAAAAAGATTGACAGAATGCACAGTGACGACATATCTCTCAATAAGTGTTTTCTAAATTACTAGATGCACAACCCCCCTTCCTATTATGCTTTTAAGTAAGAAAGCATATCACTCATTTTTACAAAGTCTTCAGTAAAACAGGATCGAGACCATCCTAAGATGCAAATGGTAAAAATTCCATATTACAAAGAAAACAAGGTGAAATTTAGAAAAATATTCATGCAGAATGCGGACCACTAAAGTGACTGATGGATCTGGTGAATGTTTTGACATTTTGGAATAGTTATAGTTCCAAATAAATTTGCGTTTAAAAATTCCTAGCACATATTACACAATAGAAAGTGTTAAAGGCTCACCACCCTTATTAATGCCAGAGAATTTACATCAAAAATACTTGATGAATATTGCATGTTTAATAAGATCAATATAGAGAATATTATGCCCAATGGTCTCGCAAAGGCTACCATCAAAGGTTACAGATGGTGCCTAAGAAATAGGTTATGCGTACCAACCTATCTTTTATTGCTTTGGGGATATGCAATATTACACGTATCTTACTTAATTCGTTTTAGAACACAATATTAGTCAACCTTTTCTGCGTACCAGTTGGTAACTGGATTTAAGCCTCACATTGTGTTCTTAACCATTTTTGGTTGCACTATATATGTGCCATTACGACTCCACATCGTACTGTGATAGGTCTTCAAAACTGTTAAGTAGTTATGTTGGAAATGAGTTCCCAACAATTATCCGAATTTTAAAAACTTTTGGTAGGAGATCTCTTACCGCTAGATTTTCGGGTTATCACTTTAATGAGACAGCCTTCCCGTCGTTAGGGGGAGATAAGAAAAAGTATTTTCTAAGGGAACGACAGGAATTGTCGTGGTGTGTTCCCACTGTGTCTCATATTGATTATTATACTCCACAAATATAAATGTGAAGTGATAAAGAATATTCGATTTTCAGAATGTACACTGATGTTGCTAAAGTGATGATGAGTGTAGTTGCAGAATAACCTACAACTACACCCTCAGTAGAATTAGTAAAAACTCAAGAAGTTCTTGATGATGAATAACAATTTTCTTATTAATGTTCTCAATTGATTACAAAGAAGTATCTAAATGGAACTAGAATAGTTACAACTTTTTCTATTCTCTTTCCTAAGATATTTTCTAACACTCACTAAAAGAACCTCCCGAATTTTACATTTGAACTCCTATTTATAGTAAAACTTATATAGCTGTATATGAGTTGCGAAGTATCGTAACTCATACTCGCACAATTATTCTATCCTCGTAAAACTTCATATTTCTCCGCGCTACTTCTATCATCGTATCATTTTATAACTCTTTTATCCTTTATTTACTACGATACTCGTGAACTATTATCTTGCGATATTCAGTACCTACATCTTGCCTCTTATCATGTCAATTCTACGAAGAAGAAATGTCATGAGAATCCCTATTCTCGTAAATTTAGTGTAGTTATTACCACACATCAAGTTCGCAACACGTCTTTTTAATTTTCCCTTATCTTTTTGACACGTTTCTTCGTAACCGTTCTTTTCAACCGTTCACGCTTACTCGTATTAATGAGTTTTTATCTTCATCAAACTCTCTTATAAATATTATCCTTTGTTTTTGCTTTTTATTCTCTTATTCATCTTCTTCACCACTTCTGCCTCTGCAATCTCTTTTATCTTTTTTCCTTTCTATTTTCCCTCTTATATTCAATGGCACCAAAGAAGAAAACTATTGAACAAATTAATGCGTAACTTGCTGATAGAGACCTTATTATCTCTGAGATTGAAGGTTATGATAATAAATCTTCTCTCTGTGTGAAGCTCTTTACCAAATATGTTTGGGATGATCAGAAAATTTTAATCTCACGAGGTCAAATCCTCGCAGGTCTTCCTATTCCTCTTTATGATGTTAACTTTCCTTTATTCTATGAAATTATTTCCCACCCCAATTTTTCTTGTGCCATTTACCAATTGACTAGTGATTGTATTCGCCTCTTAGTTGAATTCGCAAATCGTTCCGCTTTTGGGAAATCTTTGTATTCAGTTGATCTTAGGAAAACTGGATTTGAAAATATAGAAATTGTTGCTTTGCAATTATACTGATTGAGGGTTTCTTCAAAAATTACACACTAATTCCTGCGAGGAAAGAAGATAATCGTTGGGGTGTTCGTCTTCATCGTAAAGATAATATCGCAGCGGATGATCTTCTCATGCACGATATTGATTATGCTTCAAGAAATAATAAGACACCTCGTCGTTCTAATGATGAAGATTGGTATAAGTACCCTTTAATATTATCAGGTTCTTATATTTATGGGATAGTAGAACTTCCTGCGAACCTTCGTAACCGCTATTATCAACCTTAGGTTTTTAGAAATGTATGTACTTCCATCTCCTTATCTTTTTGTTACCCTTTAATTTCAAATGAGGTAAGAAACACTCTTGTATTTTTCTAAACAATATATTGTTGCCTCTGTTTCTTATCCTTATTTGAATTTGCAGGTTCCACTTCTTCCCCGAGATTGTTGCGAGTGAAAATAAGAGTTCTACTTCTTCTAAAAGGCTTACTGCAAGACAACAAACTCTTCATTCTCTGCAAAGGTTACCCAAGCTTCTGGTAGTCAAGATGATATTCTTCGCAAAAGGAAAAGAAATCTTTAAGATGTTGTTTACGAGAGGAGGAAAAAGAAGAAACTCTCAACCAAGTCTCATTCCAATGTAATTTATTCTAATGAGAATATTGAGGAAGATCTTGGTGATGAAGATGATAAATTTCCTGAAAAGGATTTTAGTTCTAATTCCGATACTCTTTCTGACGAAGGAGATGATAATAATGATGTTGATGAAGGTGGAAATGAAGATTATAGTATCCTAGAAACTTTTGCCTCAGCAATGGTTAGCATCTCTGAGGCTTTCCTCCATTCTTCTCGTGGATTAGGAAATTCTCCTACAGTGAATGCTCGCAAACTTATTGCGAAGGCTTGTAAAGTTCCTACCGTAATTGATAATAACTCCCTCAAAGGAATTTCGAGATTCGTCTCTCCTGCTTCATTATATGCTTTAGGTAGCATGGTAAGTTTCTTCTCTATTCCTTGTTTATTTCCCTTATTTTGTTGATTTCTAACCCCTTTTTTCTTGTTTAGGTTGGAAGAGTTAGTTGTGCAGCTGCTTCTGATTGGGAAAGACGTCATTATCTTGCATAGAAGAAAACTTTGAATCGTTGTGCGAAGTTAGAGGTTGAAAATTCAAATCTCCGTCAGAAAGTAGAGGATTTAAGTATTGATAATGCAGAATTAATATCCCGTCACGAAGATAATTCACAATCTGCGAGCATCGCAATTGATAATTCTTCTCTTCTTGAGGAGAATAATCAATTAAATCTTGAAAATTATTCTCTTCGTAATGATAAGAAGCAACTAGAAGGTAAATTCTTTGCGATGGTAATTATTTTGATTACTTTTCCTTCGTAATTTGCTAACCAATTCCTTAATTTTTCTCCTTTATTGTAAAAATTATGCGAAGATGAATAACGATCTGAAACTATCCTTGCTAATCGTAATAAGAAAATTTCGATTTGAGATCTCGACTTCTAATTTCCCAAAGCATAACCATAGTTTATATGTCAAGCGTTTTCGAGCTAAGATGACTCGTAAGATTTGCGAAGATAATGAAATTCCTCTCAAGAAGTACCATACGCTCCTTTCTAAAGAAATTCTGAAGATACTCCATATCTGGAAATCTCTGAATAGTGAAGTTGAAGAAGAAGATCATTTTGATGGGAATATATCGCCTGAAAAATAACTTCACTCTTTTTTTTTTTTTTTTGTATATCTGTTTTGTAACTTCACTCTTTTTTGTATGTCTGTTCTGTTTCTTTTCAATATAACACTTTCTTCTTGATTGCACTTTGAATCAATCCAACAATTTCTTTTTCAAAGCTTAATTTGAATTAATCTTTCTTTGATGTTTGTTTCCCTTATTCGCATAACTTGATCATGTGGAGAGAAATAATATATCTTAAAGACTTAGCTTAGTATTCCCTTTCCCCTTATTATTGCTCTTCAGATGATCAACTCTTGCTGGAAGTATTAGAATATCCTTCTCAATTTATCTTACGAAGTTTTGTCTGATTGTGATTATGAATAAAAAGTCCTCCCTTTGAAGTATAAGAAATATGAGCCTTTTGCATTTTGAGGAATGTTGCGAGGTAAATAATAAATCTCCCCTTGAAGTATAAGAAGTATGAAGTATACGAAATATGAAATACCCTTAAGAAGTATAAGAAGTATAGAATATCTTTGAAGAAGTATTAGTAGTATCCAATTTATGAAGAATTGCCCAATATATGAAGAAGTATAAGAATTGTATGAAGAAGTATAATAAGTACTTAACCTTCGCAAAATTAAATATCCGTTGAATAAGTATAATAAATATGATATACTCTTGAAGAAGTATAAATAGTATTGAATTTGTAGAAAAATATTCAATATATGGAAAAGTATAAGAAGTATTTAATTCTCGTAACATTTTACGAGTATGAACTTATCTGTATTTGATTACTATCAAAATCGCATCTTTTGTTAAGTCTTCGTGAAAATTCTTCAATGATGTTATCTTCTTTGATAGGACTTCTTGTAAAAATTCTTCAATGATATTGACAGAGTTGTCTTCTCTTCAAAACTTCTTAATGTATATTCTTGTAAAATTTCTTCAATGATATTGACGAAGTTTTCTTCTTTTCAGATCTTCATAATGTATATTCTTGTATAATTTCTTCAATGATGTTGATGCAATGGATTTCATTAATTTCTGTGGTCTTATCATGCCTTCCTAAGTAAAGGTCTTATTTTTCCACCTCTTTTGTAGTAAATTTTTGTATTTGCGATAATATGAAAAGTCTGAAAATTCTTGCGAACATACAACCTCGTGACATTATCGTCTTGCGATGAAATCGCAGGACGTTCTTACACTTTCATGCAAAAACCCATTGATCTCATTTTAACTTCTTTGAATAGTATTTTAGCCTCTTCAGGAAGTGTTGCGACAATATGACATGCCTAAATATTCTTGCGAACATAAATCCCCATGACATTGCCGTCTTGCGATGAAATCGCAGGATGTCTCTACACTTTCATGTGGTGACCCATTGATCTCATCTTAACTTCTTTATTATGTTCTGCGAGTTCTTTATTCTTTTCTTTCTTTCTTTCTTTTTTTTTTTTTTTTTTTTTAGAAGGCTCGCAGAACTTCATTTGTTGCACAAATATGACAAGCCTTTATGTTTTCGCAAACAAGAAGCCTCGTGACATTTGCGTCTTATAGCACGTATCAGCTCCCTAATGGAGGGTGCTTCCCTTTATCTTCCCCCTGATTGCCCCTTCAAGGAAGCGTACATCGACCATACAAGGTTAGCTCTTCCCATCCGGTTCTGCCAACAACTAGATTTTGATCGCAACCTCTTATCCTTTTTGCCTATAGGGCTTATAGTTACGAGGTTGCACCCTATGGGTTATCTTTGGGCCAAGTGCATCATTTTCCAAGACTTGTCAAAAATGGCAGATGTGGTTCAACCTCACCTGGCACTCTTGACTCAACCGTGTACCTCGGCGCCTTGATCTTTTTCTGCACTTCTTGGGAAAGACAGTATGCCTTAGTCTCCCAACCTAAATCTTCTTACACCGCATTTTATATTGCGTAATGTCGCTAGATTAGGTGAGAATCCAAGGTGTCTAACCCGGATAGGTACCCCATTATTGGGTTGTACCCCTAAATTTTTACCATGTACTAAGGGCCCTTGGTGGTGTTCCGGTTACCCTTAGCCACGTTATAGGTACCCCCTTAAATGACCTACTTTAGGACTTTGCCTCTTACGAAATATAGCTTCGCGAACTAGGGTGTACGCCACAAAGGTTTGCCTATATAAAATTTTCTGCGGCTCTCTTTCTTTTTTGGAGGCTGATCACATATTGCGGTCTTTTATTCGCAAATTAATGAAATTTTAATCGGAATATAAATTCTGAAATTCGTAACTTTTCCCAATTTCCTGCGAGCAAACAATATTCGTAAAATTTATCACGAAATAAAAATTTTGTTTTGCCACATACCTTATTTCCACGAGCAAACATACTGATTACCTTCTTGTTTTATTATTTTCCTTCTTCTTTCTTCGCAAATCATAATCCCTTATTATCATCGTAAATTTCTTGTATGATTATCATCGTAACTTTATTCTCTTTTTCCTTAATCCTCTGCCATTAAATTTTCACTTCTTTTCACAGCCTTTGCTATTTTTCTCCAATTTTCCTTCTCAACAGTTTTTCCTTCGCAAACTTCTACTTCTGTATCGTAACATTTCTTTCCCTCAGCCCAATCACCCTTGATAATTCCAATACCCTTCATATGAAGAAACTTTATGCACTGATGTAGAGTGGAAGCTACGCCTATAATTCCATGAAGCCATGGTCTTCCTATCAAAGCATTATATGGTGATTGGACATCAACAACGCATAACAGAATTTTAGTTCGCATTCCACTTAATTGAATTCGCATGCTCACTTCTCCTTTGGGCTTGTTGGCAGTTCCATTAAAACCATAAATTCTGTAAGTAGAAGGTATTAAATCTGCATCTTTTCCCCCCATAGTTTTGTAAGCGGAATAGAAGAGGATATTGACAGAACTTCCCGTATCAATCAAAATCCTATTAAGACCAATTGATTCTTCCTCCATATCATCTTCGTTTTCCTCCATATTCATGTAGATTGCTAATCTTACTACCAATGGATTATCATGTGCTTCACAACCTTCTGGAATTTCAGTGGCTTCAAAAGAAATTTCACGTTTCTGCCAATCTTCAAGTCGTGAAATTTTTGCGATGTTCATTACTTCCTTTCCTTCACCATCCCTCGCATATACCCTTCTTAACACATTATCATGAAAATCCTCTATGGTTTTATATGAATGAACAATGGAATTACAGAAAACATTCCTTGCTTTTGACCCCACTTCTATATGTAGGATTTCCTCTCCCTTTTCTTGTGTTGTGTTCTCCTCGAGTTATGGCTGGAGCCTGTGGTAATTGTTGCGACTGTGTCTGCTTAAGTAAAAATTGATTTAGTTTTCCTTGATCAATCATTCGCAAGATTATCCTCTTGATATTATGACAATTATTTGTAGAATGTCCATGAAAATGATGATACAAACAAAATTCATGACTTCCTGGACCCATTGGTGGTTCCTTTCCCATGTTCCATGGAGTTGGTATATTCTATACCAGGATAATTGCTTGCCATATCTTTTCTACACTTGTATTCAAAGGTGGCAACTTTATCTCTTCCCTTACCATTCGTTGATCTCCTTGACCGTTGTTATAATTTTGTCTCTGGTTCCCTTGTCCAAAATAATTTTGCCTTTGTCCCCCATAATTTTCTTGTTGTTGATCTAGTCTTGGAATTTGGTTATTTCCTATTCGATTATAGAAATTCTTCTCTCTATCATACTCTTCTTGATCTCTACTGCCCATTGCTACCATATTTGGCTGGCTATCATTGATTTTCTTCTCTTCTGAAATTTGCGAAGAAGTTTGTGATGATGTTTGCGAAGTACCTGCTACTACATTGATTATTTTGGGAAGTAAATTTGCTCCTCCCTCTTGATTGCTAGTGTTTGCTACTGGATATGACTCCATACTGTTTTGCTTTTCCTCTAATGTAATGTATTATTCTTGTAATTCTCGTAACTCTGTCATCATTATGGAATTCTTTCTTCTGAAGATTTGAACATATAATTGTTCAGTTGCGAACATCGCATTTATGAAGGACAGAATCAAGTATCTCTCATCCACACTCCCTGCCATATCACTGCACATAGTCTTCCATCGTCTTACCAAATGCTTCAAACTTTCACCCACTCTTTGTTTTAAACCAAATACATCTTCAATACCAAGCCGTGAAGAGTGATTTGTGATATATGCTCTAAGGAAAGTTGCTTGCAAATGACTGAATGACGTAATAGTGTTCTTAGGGAGTCCTTCGAACCACTTTAAAGATTCCCATGTTAAACTCGATGCGAAGTACTTGCATAACACAGCATCATGATTCTCCCATTGTAACATTCATCTTATGTATGCTTTAATGTGCTGAATAGCACATGAAGTCCCATCAAAGATACTGGTAAGTGTGGGCAAATTTCATTTTGGTGGAATTCCTCCCAATTGTACTTCTCTAGCAAATGGAGTCCTCATGACTTCTTCTATTGCTTCATCTAATTGCCTTCTATCTCCTCCTCTTCTATTGTTTATCATCCCTCTCATTTCTGCTAATTCTCGAAAGATTCGTGCATTTGCCTCAGAATTCTCATCCATTGGTCTTTTTAATGCAGCTTCTCTTCTTCTACATTCTTGCGCTTCCTCCCTTGTGATCCTTCGCATTCTATCATATTCTTCATTAATGTTTTCATTTGCATAATTTTGCAAATATCTTCTTTCTAAAATATCATAATTGTTCAGTCGCAGAGCATCTTGGAATTCTTGTTCTTCCCTTTCTATTCTTCTCATTCTTCTCATGCGAATATCAGGAATTTCTTCTTCTTCATTTCTCCTTCTTCTGTGACTTATTTCTTTTTGATTTACTTGTACTCTGATTCGAGAATTTGGTTCATTCCTCTCCAATTCTGTTTGTTGATTTACAATTCTTCTCTTAATTCTTTCATACTCAACATTTTGTTTGTTACGAGCCTCTTCATGTCTTCTTACTCCATTCTCGTGATTGTTTTGATGTATTGCTTGTTGTCTCTCACTTTCTTCCATAAGTTGTTGTTCTTCCTCTCGATTCTGATTGTTTTCTCTAGGATTTGGTCTTGTTCGTAAATTCTCCATGCTTTGTTCGTGGTTTGGTATTAAAATGAAACGATTCTCTTGATTTCTATCACCTTGATTCTGCGCTTGTTCTTGCATATTATTTTCATTATTGATTATCGGTGAATTTTTTCCTTCTCTTTCTGTTCTAACATTTGATCTTGCAACACTTTGAGATTTCCTTCTTTGTAGCATCTCATTTTCCATCCTCAATTCTTGATTTTGTCTTGTTAAATTGGCACGTTCTTCAGCTTCGATCATTCGTTCTTTTTGGATTCCTTGTCTCAATGTTTCTAACATCTCCCTTTCTCTTTCAAGAATTGTTCCTCCCATCAACCTTCCATTTTCTCTGATTTGTGGTTCTCTATCTTCTTCTTCTGGTGTATTAGTTCTCCAAGTGTGTATACTCACTTGATCATGATCTCTTATTTGTTGAGCTTGATTTCTTCGATTACTCCTTCTCCTACTAGGTTCTCCTGTTATATTTGCTTCTCCTCCTGCGAGTCTTACACTTCTTCTTACTTCAGTTAATGGTTCTGATGTGTTTCTTCTTCTTGTCATTTTTCTGGTACATGAATTCTTCAAATCCCTATTTCTAGCACCAATTATGTAGTTGCAGAATAACCTACAACTACACCCTCAGTAGAATTAGTAAAAACTCAAGAAGTTCTTGATGATGAATAACAATTTTCTTATTAATGTTCTCAATTGATTACAAAGAAGTATCTAAATGGAACTAGAATAGTTACAACTTTATCTATTCTCTTTCCTAAGATATTTTCTAACACTCACTAAAAGAACCTCCCGAATTTTACATTTGAACTCCTATTTATAATAAAACTTATATAGTTGTATATGAGTTGCGAAGTATCGTAACTCATACTCGCACAATTATTCTATCCTCGTAAAACTTCATATTTCTCCACGCTACTTCTATCATCGTATCATTTTATAACTCTTTTCTCCTTTATTTACTACGATACTCGTGAACTATTATCTTGCGATATTCAGTACCTACAATGAGATCACACATACCAGATGTAAACCTACCTGCAAAGTTACAAATCCTCAATACGGGATATACACCATAAACTAAGGTGTTGCAACTACACTCAGTGGAAGTGTGGTTGAGGCCGTGGCTCCGTAAAGGAAGTTGGAGATACCATTTTTTCCGATCAACCCTCACCTAGAAAGGAAGTAGGTGAGTAAGGCACAACTTATTTATGTCATCAGAAATCACCTCATAATATTGTCTCTGAATATGTCCATGAATCAAATAGGAGGACGCTCCGAAGTTTTAATGATTCTAGAGAACAATGAAATCCTGACGGATTATGAGAATGCACATGAGTCAATGGAAGGATCATGCGTGCACAGTGATGATATAATCCATAATTAGATGCTCCAGAAGTAGAGAACAATGAGATCGAACCATGCTTTATTTTGATTAATTTCAAATAAATAGCATATTTGGCCTACGCAATCCAGGTAGAACTTAGTTCTTTGACAAATATACGGGTATTTGGTGTGGTAGTGCTAACCAACCTAGTGTAAAGCATGTGGGACATATGTGGTTATTTTTCGCAAAGTGTAGTGAGAAGAATGATGTCTTAAATTATAAAGAATCACCTTGTGGCGTGAGGAATCTCACAAACCCCTGGATCGCTTACTCTTTTGAACATCTTAATGTTCAGTTAATTAGTTTGCTTGGTAGTTTCAAAAGAACTTGAGACATAGTAGATGTGGTTATATCTCTGAAGGTTTAGGCTCAAAGATATTTTGAAAAGTGCATGATGGCCTTTTGCTTCCCAAGTCGAATGACTCTAAACCAAGGAGTGTGTTTGCAGTTACACTGGAACACTCACTTATTGATTTAAACAATCATGCGGATGTGGTATACCCGTCTAAGTGACTATTTGATTGGGAAGGGATAAAAAAGTAAAGTTTCGTGCCGTGCATATTAAATAAGTTCCTGATTCATAATTATAGCTATTTATGTCGACGGTATGGACATGATAAGTACTCTTAATGGAATAAGAGATCTTACAAGCTATTTAAAATCTGAATTTGAGATAAAAATCTGGGGAAAGCTCGATCGAATACTGAGCTTGTGGTATATTACCCCACCAGTTTTCATTTGTCTAAAGTTGTCAGGAAATTTAAGAAAGACATGCATCCTGATAGCACTCCCATGATTAGTCAAGGTTCAAATGTAAGTATATGACCATTTCGTATAAAGGAAGATGACAAACATGTCTTGGGAGATGAAATTCCCTTATCTAAGTACAATAAACGCATTGTTGTACTTAGTATAATAATGTACTCGATTAAAGTTTACATCCTCAGGGAAATTGTTAGCTAGATATAGCTCCGCGCCAATGCAAAGTCATTGGAATGGTATAGTGAATGTAATCATGTACTTAAAAGTAACCATTGACGTAAAATTGTTTTATATTGTGTATATTGGAGAGACGGTGAATCGGCGCTGAGTCAAGCTCTGCGAATCGGCGACGTACTCAGTGAGATTTTGGGTTTATTCTTTGTTCATTCCAGGTGATTCCTAGGTAATTTTAACTAAAGATCAATGATTGGAGGTTAATTTTGTTTGTCTGTCTTGCTTTAGTTAATTCGTTGTTAGATATTCAATTTTTTATGGATCAAAATATGAATTCTGCTATGGAATCACCAGAAGTAGATTTAATCAATTTATATGAAGGAAATCCATCGATTGATCATACTTCAGATTTTGAAGATCGATGTTTAGCTTGGAGATTTTCTCTTATAGGTCGTCTGGACTTATTGAATCTAAAGTTTTCTGAAGCAGTGTCAAAGCTAAAATCTCAATGGAAATTAAAGGGTCAATGTAAGATGATTCCCATGGGGAAAGGTTTCTTTACTATTAAACTAGATAATGATTATGATCAGAATATGATTAAAGCAGGGAGATGGGAAGTTGGTAATCAAACTTTATGGATAAGAAATTGGATTGCTGATTTTAGACCAGAGAATCATAGAACTTCGTCAGCAAATATTTGGTTTCATTTACCTGGACTTAGTCTAGAATATTGGGATGAGAAAACCTTATTTACTATAGGAAGATCTTTGGGAGAGCCTATTAAAATAGATGAAGCCGCTTTGAATTTTGATAATGGCTATTATGCAAGAATTCTGATTAATATTGATTTGGCAAAGAAGGTGCCTAGTAAGCTTTGGACCAAAACAAAATTTGGAGGATTTATGCAGTCAGTTATTCTAATTAAGCCTCCTAAATTCTGTCAGCACTGTAAGATTATTGGCCATCTGCAAGTGGAGTGTAGATTCATGAAGAATCAGAGCAATTCAGTTGGTGTAGAGCAAGTTGCTGAGCAAGAACAATCAGTTCCACCAAGTGTTCACCCAGGGAGTAGACTTCCTTCTGGGTATTCTGAGTTACACTCTCCTGTTAATGGTTCTGTTGTAATACCCACGTTCTTTTTATAAAATTTTAGGGTGCGAACCCAATCCTTTTCTATTGGAAGATCAGAACTAACGTAATGTGGAGCATTAAATCTAGTGGTTGTGTTTTGGTTGAGAAACACTTGGATTTTTGCGTGAGAAATTTTAATTCTCTTTGCGTGAGCCTGCCCGTAGCATGTACGAATGCTAATAGAGGTATTTATTCTCGAATTTATGACAAAATGACACATGCAAAGGGTATGTGTCTTGCTTATGTTGAAAGAAGGGTATTTTGGTCTTTTACTTACTTTGATAAGTTTTAATTACTGAATTTTGGTTGAACTAAGAAGGGGGAATTTTATTTTCACTTCTAATTTCTCTTTCTCCTACATAAAACACAAAAAAAAATATTCTATCACAAAACTTGGAATTTCAAGCTTGTTTTATATCAATTGCTCATTTGATTCAAGTAGGAAGCTTTGGATTTGTTTGCTACACAAAAGATAAGGGTAAAACTCTTCTTTAAAACTGATTTGAATTTAATTTCATTAATTTGAATAAACCATGGGTACTCTCAATTTATTGGAGTTGATCTTTACTTTCTCTTGAAATTCAATTTAGAAGCAATTTCTGGGATTTCTGGAAACAGTTTTCTGTCCTGTTTTAGGACATATTTCTCACCCAGTTCGTTTGACTCTTATTTTTGGTTGTAATTTTTATATGAAAGAGTATCTTTTAATCTTTAAAACTAGCTAAGAATCAACTGATTCCGATAAGTAATGAAGTCTGGGTGAATTTTTGATTAACATGCTTCCAAAACTATAATTTCTGAAGAACTTGGTCACTGTCTTGTTTATTTGAGACTTTTCAGATCAGATTAATACCTGATTTCTTCTAGTTATTATTTTTATTTAAAAGTAAAATCTTTCATATTTTCAACAAGACCAAGTTTGCTAAATTCCATTATGTAATGATTTTTGCACGAATTTTTGATTAACAGACTACCAAAACTTATTTTTCTGAAGAACTGCACATCTGTCCTGTTTGGTTGAGACGTTTAAACATATCTATAAACTTATTTACCTTTTTTTATCATTTTTATGTCAAAGTGAGGTTTATTAGCTTTCTAATGGTACCGAAATCTCTGAATTCCGTTGTGAAATGAATTTTACCCGAATTATTGATTTCAGACTATAAAAACTGGATTTTCTGTAGGACAGCATCTCTGTCCTGTTTTGTAGAGAGATTTAAACATGCTTATGTACCTCATTAACCTTGTTTGTCATTTTTATGTTAAAGTTGGGTTTCTTAGATTTCTAAAGGTACCAAAACTTCTGAATTTATTTGTCTAATGATTTTTATACGAATTTTGTTTATGTACACTGTCGAAACTGCAATTTCTGAAAACGTAAGTTCTGTGCACATTTCTGAGGTACTTTCAAACAGATTTAAAACTCATTGATTTTTACCTAATATTTTTACATGAAAGCTTATCTTTTAATATTTAAAATGAGATAAGAACCAATGTATTTGGTTGAGCAATGAATTTTGTGTGAATTTTTAAGTTTGGACTCTCAAAACTGTAGGTTTTCTGAAGCTATATGCACTGACAGGTTTTACTGAGGTGAATTAGACCAGTTAAGGAATTTATTGTTTTTTGACATATTTTTTATATAATACCTTATTCTCTCTTCTTTAAAATGAGATAAGAATCACTCATTTTGGTTGTGTAATGAAGTCTACACAATTTCTTTTAACACAAACTATACAATATGAATTTCAGAAATGTTCTGCTGTTGTTATATGCCTACATCTCTTGTTATCTAAACTATTTGATTTTCTTCGCTTTGTTAATGATTTTTGTGTGAAAGGAGGTATTCTCCGGTTTCTAAAATGGTAAGATTTATCGCATTTTGTTTTGAAACGAAGCCATGATAATATCTTTGAGTAAGTGGTTTAAAATGGTATTTTCAATGCAAACTCTTGGTTTGAATGAACGTATTGATTTTGAGCTTATGACAGCTCTAACATTTAATACTTTAATGTATTTATTATTTTGTTTTACTTTGAAAAGTTAAAGTTAAAGTTAAAGAAAAATAAAAAATTAAAGGAAAGAAAAAGAAAAGAAAAAGAAAAGAAAAAGTTTTTATGTAATGATTATGTTTTATGTAATGATTATGTTTTATTTTAATGATTATGTTTTGTGTAATGATAACTTATTAGTGATGTTATTGAGGTTAGATACAGATATGCAGAGACAATTAGTACACAGTAAAATAGATGAAAGAAACCTTATAAGGAACATAAAACGTCAATATTAGTCAGCTTTGGATTTTGGTTCCAAAGAAAAAGGGAATTGCTAGTTCGTTTGGTATTGTTCTTCCATATGATTACTTGCTTGCGATTGAGGTAGTCGCAACACAATCTAAAACTCTTCTTTTATTTAAGTTTCTTTTAATTAAATTTATGTTTGAAAGTTTTCATTAATATATGAATGATAATCGATGTTGTGAGCATAATTATGAAGGTTGGGCTGCGGTCCATAGAATGTGATTCTTAAAGATTATTTATGAAGGGATATGAGATATCCTTGGAAACGATTTTTGTTTCCTAAACCCACGTGGGGCTCCCTTGGGCGAGCGGATTGATTGAATTTATTGTTGGGATACGAGATATCCTTGGGGACGGTTTTGTTTCCTAAACCCACGTGGGGCTCCCTTGGGCGTGCAGATTGATTGAATTTAATTATTGTTTATGGATGTGGTGTTTCCATATGTAGGCTCCCTTGGGCGAGCGGATTGATTGAATTTAATTATTGTTTATGGATGTGGTGTTTCCATATGTAGGCTCTCTTGGGCGAGCGGATTGATTGAATTTAATTATTGTTTATGGATGTGGTGTTTCCATATGGGGTTCCCTTGGGCGAGCGGATTGATTGAATTTAATTATTGTTTATGGATGTGGTGTTTCCATATGGGGCTCCCTTGGGCGAATTTAATTGATTGAATTTAATTATGGTTTATGGATGTGGTGTTTCCATGTGTTGATTAATTTGGTTCTCTTTTCTTCATTTGATATGGGCTCCCAAAGGAGTAGCAATATTTTTAAATGGGTCGAACAAGTGTCTTGGGTAAGTTTAACCTTAATGATTCGATCATCTTAAAATTGTTGATTGTGTATTTGGTGCATTTTCTGATGAACTACGGTCGTGCTTGATCCTTTTGGGTACGTAGGCAGCCGCTTAGCGGTCCAAAGACGTAGAGTCAAAAAAAATTAGGTTAAATCAACGGTTAGATCTTCCAAAATGAATTTCTAAGTTTTCCGCTGCGACAGAAATAGTAACATGAACATAAACTAAATAAGCCTGAATAAATTATTTAATGAGCTTGGGCTTAGTAGCCGGGCCTCGGCTATGGTTTCCAAGTGGCACTTCGGGTTTTCGGGCATGGGATCCGGGCAGGATCCGAGTTTTGAAAACCGGGGCGTTACAGTTTGGTATCAGAGCAGCGATTAGATCCTTCGAGAACTAGTTGTTGCACAAACAGTTAATAAATGTAAACTGTGTTCGATAAAATTAATTGTGTTTTTCATTATCCGAGATCTGCGGGAGAAATGTATGGAGTTACTTGGAGGTAACTTTCGTTAGTCTCTTTCTTTGTTTTGAATTTCGGGACGAAATTCTTTTTAAGTGGGTAATGATGTAATACCCACGTTCTTTTTATAAAATTTTAGGGTGCGAACCCAATCCTTTTCTATTGGAAGATCAGAACTAACGTAATGTGGAGCATTAAATCTAGTGGTTGTGTTTTGGTTGAGAAACACTTGGATTTTTGCGTGAGAAATTTTAATTCTCTTTGCGTGAGCCTGCCCGTAGCATGTACGAATGCTAATAGAGGTATTTATTCTCGAATTTATGACAAAATGACACATGCAAAGGGGTATGTGTCTTGCTTATGTTGAAAGAAGGGTATTTTGGTCTTTTACTTACTTTGATAAGTTTTAATTACTGAATTTTGGTTGAACTAAGAAGGGGGAATTTTATTTTCACTTCTAATTTCTCTTTCTCCTACATAAAACACAAAAAAAATATTCTATCACAAAACTTGGAATTTCAAGCTTGTTTTATATCAATTGCTCATTTGATTCAAGTAGGAAGCTTTGGATTTGTTTGCTACACAAAAGATAAGGGTAAAACTCTTCTTTAAAACTGATTTGAATTTAATTTCATTAATTTGAATAAACCATGGGTACTCTCAATTTATTGGAGTTGATCTTTACTTTCTCTTGAAATTCAATTTAGAAGCAATTTCTGGGATTTCTGGAAACAGTTTTCTGTCCTGTTTTAGGACATATTTCTCACCCAGTTCGTTTGACTCTTATTTTTGGTTGTAATTTTTATATGAAAGAGTATCTTTTAATCTTTAAAACTAGCTAAGAATCAACTGATTCCGATAAGTAATGAAGTTTGGGTGAATTTTTGATTAACATGCTTCCAAAACTGTAATTTCTGAAGAACTTGGTCACTGTCTTGTTTATTTGAGACTTTTCAGATCAGATTAATACCTGATTTCTTCTGGTTATTATTTTTATTTAAAATTAAAATCTTTCATATTTTCAACAAGACCAAGTTTGCTAAATTCCATTATGTAATGATTTTTGCACGAATTTTTGATTAACAGACTACCAAAACTTATTTTTCTGAAGAACTGCACATCTGTCCTGTTTGGTTGAGACGTTTAAACATATCTATAAACTTATTTACCTTTGTTTATCATTTTTATGTCAAAGTGAGGTTTATTAGCTTTCTAATGGTACCGAAATCTCTGAATTCCGTTGTGAAATGAATTTTACCCGAATTATTGATTTCAGACTATAAAAACTGGATTTTCTGTAGGACAGCATCTCTGTCCTGTTTTGTAGAGAGATTTAAACATGCTTATGTACCTCATCAACCTTGTTTGTCATTTTTATGTTAAAGTTGGGTTTATTAGATTTCTAAAGGTACCAAAACTTCTGAATTTATTTGTCTAATGATTTTTATACGAATTTTGTTTATGTACACTGTCGAAACTGCAATTTCTGAAAACGTAAGTTTTGTGCACATTTCTGAGGTAGTTTCAAACAGATTTAAAACTCATTGATTTTTACATAATATTTTTACATGAAAGATTATCTTTTAATATTTAAAATGAGATAAGAACCAATGTATTTGGTTGAGCAATGAATTTTGTGTGAATTTTTAAGTTTGGACTCTCAAAACTGTAGGTTTTCTGAAGCTATATGCACTGACAGGTTTTACTAAGGTGAATTAGACCAGTTAAGGAATTTATTGTTTTTTGACATATTTTTAATATAATACCTTATTCTCTCTTCTTTAAAATGAGATAAGAATCACTCATTTTGGTTGTGTAATGAAGTCTACACAATTTCTTTTAACACAAACTATACAATATGAATTTCAGAAATGTTCTGCTGTTGTTATATGCCTACATCTCTTGTTATCTAAACTATTTGATTTTCTTCGCTTTTTTAATGATTTTTGTGTGAAAGGAGGTATTCTCCGGTTTCTAAAATGGTAAGATTTATCGCATTTTGTTTTGAAACGAAGCCATGATAATATCTTTGAGTAAGTGGTTTAAAATGGTATTTTCGTGCAAACTCTTGGTTTGAATGAACGTATTGATTTTGAGCTTATGACAGCTCTAACATTTAATACTTTAATGTATTTATTATTTTGTTTTACTTTGAAAAGTTAAAGTTAAAGTTAAAGAAAAAGAAAAAATTAAAGGAAAAGAAAAAGAAAAGAAAAAGTTTTTATGTAATGATTATGTTTTATGTAATGATTATGTTTTATTTTAATGATTATGTTTTGTGTAATGATAACTTATTAGTGGTGTTATTGAGGTTAGATACAGATATGCAGAGACAATTAGTACACAGTAAAATAGATGAAAGAAACCTTATAGGGAACATAAAACGTCAATATTAGTCAGCTTTGGATTTTGGTTCCAGCAAAAAGGGAATTGCTAGTTCGTTTGGTATTGTTCTTCCATATGATTACTTGCTTGCGATTGAGGTAGTCGCAACACAATCTAAAACTCTTATTTTATTTAAGTTTCTTTTAATTAAATTTATGTTTGAAAGTTTTCATTAATATATGAATGATAATCGATGTTGTGAGCATAATTATGAAGGTTGGGCTGCGGTCCATAGAATGTGATTCTTAAAGATTATTTATGAAGGGATACGAGATATCCTTGGAAACGATTTTTGTTTCCTAAACCCACGTGGGGCTCCCTTGGGCGAGCGGATTGATTGAATTTATTGTTGGGATACGAGATATCCTTGGGGACGGTTTTGTTTCCTAAACCCACGTGGGGCTCCCTTAGGCGAGCAGATTGATTGAATTTAATTATTGTTTATGGATGTGGTGTTTCCATATGTAGGCTCCCTTGGGCGAGTAGATTGATTGAATTTAATTATTGTTTATGGATGTGGTGTTTCCATATGTAGGCTCCCTTGGGCGAGCGGATTGATTGAATTTAATTATTGTTTATGGATGTGGTGTTTCCATATGGGGTTCCCTTGGGCGGCGGATTGATTGAATTTAATTATTGTTTATGGATTTGGTGTTTCCATATGGGGCTCCCTTGGGCGGCGGATTGATTGAATTTAATTATGGTTTATGGATGTGGTGTTTCCATGTGTTGATTAATTTGGTTCTCTTTTCTTCATTTGATATGGGCTCCCAAAGGAGTAGCAATATTTTTAAATGGGTCGAACAAGTGTCTTGGGTAAGTTTAACCTTAATGATTCGATCATCTTAAAATTGTTGATTGTGTATTTGGTGCATTTTCTGATGAACTACGGTCGTGCTTGATCCTTTTTGGGTACGTAGGCGGCACTTAGCGGTCCAGCACGTAGAGTCAAAAAAAAATAGGTTAAATCAACGGTTAGATCTTCCAAAATGAATTTCTAAGTTTTCCTTTTGCAGAAATTAGTAACATGAACATAAACTAAATAAGCCTGAATAAATTATTTAATGAGCTTGGGCTTAGTAGCCGGGCCTCGGCTATGGTTTCCAAGCGGCACTTCGGGTTTTCGGGCATGGGATCCGGGCAGGATCCGAGTTTTGAAAACCGGGGCGTTACATCTGTTACTCAGGAAATTGTAATCCAAGAGCCTTTTGACATTTGTGAAACTCCAGTTACTCAAATTCATCAGCATCCAGTATATCAAGCTGTAAGTGAAATACCTATATCTAAAGGAATGTTCAGTTCTTTACAAAAAGAAGACAATCAACAAGAAATTATGGATTCAAGTAAGATGGAAGAAACTGTGTTTAATAATGATAAAATACTGCAAATTTCAGAAAATAATTCAATTGAAAATAGTGTGGTTAAATATATTAATGGAAAGGATGGTACAGTGTCAAATGCTAATGTCCCTGTAACTTCATGGTCCAGAGTGGTGCAGAAACCTTCAGCAACAAAAATAGTATCTACTTTAAATAATGAAGATGAAGTAACTGCAAAGGTCAGTAATGTTAGCTCTTCAACTACTGCTCAAGTTCTTACTAAATATAACTTTAGGAAAAATCCAGGAAAAGGGGGCACTAGAGGCCTCCAACCTAAATAATGAAAATTCTTTACTGGAATATCAGAGGCCTTAGAAGTGCAAGGTCTCAAGATAAACTTAAAACACTAATAAAGCACTTCAACCCTTCAATAGTTTGGATAGCAGAACCTAATATTTTTTGTACTTCTTCTTTTTGCAATAAGCTAAGTTTGCCTGGAATGCAAAGTCAGGTAATTCATAATTCATGCTCAAATCAAAAAGGTAACATATGGTTATTCTGGAATAATTCTCTTCCTACTCCTTCTGTTGTGTCAATGTCAAGTCAAATGATAACAATAAATGTGGGTGATGTTCTTGTTTCTGGGGTTCATGCTCATGTTGGAGTTACTCAAAGAAAATTTCTATGGTCAGAAATGGAATTTATTAGCAGTTTAAAGAAGCCTTGGATGGTCATTAGTGATTTTAATGTGATAATTTCAGTAGAGGAAAAAACTGGTGGAAGGAGCCCTAACAAGAAGGCAATGATAGATTTTCTGAATTGTATTAATATCTGTGAGCTAATACAAGCTCCCAAAACTGGAACTCAGTATTCTTGGTCTAATTTTCAGCACGGAAGTAAAAGGATTTTATGTAATCTTGATAGAGCAATGTTTAATCAATTGTGGTTTCAAAAATATGAAGACTGGAGTTATAAAGTTGGCATAAGGATTGCTTCAGATCATGCTCCTTTACTTGGGGGTAATGTTACAATTCCTAAACCAAAGAATTCTCCAATGAAGTTCCAAAAGATGTGGATTTCTCATCCAAATTTTCTTGAAGTAGTTCAACATTCCTGGTCTGCTCCAATTGATGGTGATCCAGCTTTTATTTTTCAGAGCAAGTTAAAGAGATTAAAACATATTCTTCAAAAATGGAATTGAGAGGTATTTGGGAACATTAACACTCAGGTTAAAGAAGCTGAAATCAAAGTGCAAGAAGCAATGGAAAGTTCAGATAAAAATCCTTTTGATGAGACTGTTTTGAACAATCTTGTTGAAGCTCAAAATACATATAATTCTAAAGAAGTGCAGTTGAGTACAATGCTAAAGCAAAAGTCAAGAATAAAATGGATAAAGGAAGGGGCAACAAATACTGGCTTCTTTCATAGTAATATGAAGATAAGACATGAAAGAAATACTATCAGTGAATTGGAAAATAATGCTGGTGAAATAATAACAGATCAAGGAAAAATTGCTGAAGAACTTGTTAATCATTTTGAGCAGAAATTCAAATTTCAAAAGGTATCTATGGATAACTCTTTACTAAACACAATTCCTGAGGTTGTTTCTGAGGAAGATCAAGAAATGTTAAATGATGTTCCTAACTCAGAAGAAATTAAGAATACTATATTTTCAATGGATCCAGATAGTTCACCTGGTCCTGATGGATTTTCAGGTTGGTTCT
Organism: Papaver bracteatum; assembly: GCA_023529315.1. Taxonomy (NCBI): domain Eukaryota; kingdom Viridiplantae; phylum Streptophyta; class Magnoliopsida; order Ranunculales; family Papaveraceae; genus Papaver; species Papaver bracteatum. The sequence goes on along the minus strand of JAJJWX010002555.1, from coordinate 235,466 downwards.
ATAGACATTGTTGGGAAATAATACAAGAAGAGGTTATCCAAGCAGTTCAATTTTGTTGGCAAAGGAAATTTATTCCTAAAGGCTTAAATTCAAGTTTTTTGGTACTCATCCCAAAAATAGATGGTGCAAAGAAGCCTAGTCATTTTAGGCCAATAGGGATCAGTAATGTAAGTTTTAAAATATTTACTAAAATTCTGGCAACAAGAATGAGTTCCTTAATTCATAAGCTTATATCACCTCAACAAGCAGCCTATGTAAAAGATAGAAGTATTCAAGAACAAATCTTACTTGCCTCTGAATTGGTCAATGAGATGAAGAAGAAAAGGAGATGTGGAAATATTGGATTAAAGATGGACATTTCACAAGCCTATGACTCAGTGAGTTGGCATTTTTTATTTCAGGTGCTTATCAAGTTTGGCTTCTCAAGTGAATGGTGTGAGTGGATCCATACTCTGCTAAAATCAGCCAAAATATCTGTTATGGTTAATGGAGGGCCTAGAGGTTTTTTCTCAGTTGGAAGAGGGTTAAGGCAAGGAGATCCACTGTCTCCCTTGCTTTTTATTTTAATGGAAAAAGCCTTAAGTAGAGGTATTACTGATCTTGTGAATAAGGGTAAAATTCTTCCTATGGTAGTCAGGAAATGAGTTCATCCCACTCATCTCCTATTTGCTGATGATGTCTTCATATTTTGCAATGGAGCAAAGTACAGTATCATAAATCTCTTGAAGCTGCTTGAGGTATATCAGAGTTGCTCAGGGCAAGTAATCAACAAAAGTAAAAGCAAATGTTTCATTGATGGCACATCTACTACAAGAAAGCTACAACTCAAAGAAATATTACAGATGGAACTGAGTAATTTTCCAGATAGGTATCTGGGAGTTATACTTCATGATGGTAAAGTTAAAATCTCCACTGTGTGGCCAATGGTTGAAATGATGCAAAGAAAATTAGCAACATGGAAAGGTAAGCTGCTGTCTTTTCAAGATAGATTAGTTTTGATCAAATTTGTCCTTTACAGTATTCCATTGTATAATATGGCTATATATAAATGGCCTAAATCAGTAATAAAGATTTGTGAGAGAATTATCAGAAATTTTCTTTGGTCAGGAGACAGTGACACTAGGAAATATACTAATTTTTCATGGAAAAAAGTGTGCACTCCCTTTACAGAAGGTGGCTTGGGGATTCAAAGATTAGAAGTTGTTAATCATGCCCTTCTAATGAAGATGATGTGGAAGATTATTAATTCAGAGGAAGAGTGGGCTTTGTTCATAAAGGCAAAATACAAAAACAAGCAAGATCAATGGTCCTCTACTTGGCAACTTTCGTCAGTTTGGACAGGTCTTAAATGGGCTTGGAATGAATTAAAAGAAGACATCAGGTGGTGTATTGGCAAAGGGAGAAATGTGTCAGTTTGGTTTGATATCTGGGTAGGTACTAGACCTCTGATTGATGTTTGTGGAAATTCTACATATGTTTCTGAGAATGTAAAAATGATGGTATCTGATATTCTAGTAGATGGTAAGTGGAATATTCCCTCTGAAATTGCTCAGATAATTCAGCAGATGAGCCTGTCAGAGGTTGGTGGAGGGGAAGACAAGCTAATTTGGAGTTGTGATCTTAAAGGTATTCTCTCTACTTCTTCTGCAGTCAATAAAGTAAGAACAAAAATTCCCATTCTACATTGGCCTAAATACATATGGAATTCTTTTCTTCATCCTAGTATAGCTATTAATGTGTGGAAGATGATTCAAGGGGTGTATATGGATGATGAGATTATGGTGAGCAAGGGGTATGAAATGGTTTCTAAATGTTGTGTGTGTGAAAATGATCAAGACAGTATGTCTCACCTATTATGGCATTGTAATTTCAGTATAAACATTTGGAGCTGGATATGTGCAATATTTAAGTTTGCAGTGCCAAAATCTTTTGATGAGATTTGGAGATGTGCTCAGAATAAAAGTCCACTGGTCAAGCAAGTATGGACAGTAGCAGCTTGTAGCATTCTGAAATAGATATGGTTTCTGAAGAACAAGAAATTCTTTGAAGGAATTCATACAACTGAACATGATGTAAGGTGCAGAGTAATGAAAGCTATCATTGAGGGGGGCTTAAAAATCAATGGGAATAAATGGAATCAGGATTATGATATGGCGATTATATGTATTTTTAATCTTGGTGTTAGGAAATCTAAGTTCCAGTTTATACAAGAATGTTATTGGGAACCTCCAGAAGATGATTATATAATGTTTTGTTGTGATGGAGCTTCATTTAGAAATCCAGGAGCAGCTGGCTTTGGTGTTTGTGTCAGGGACAGTGTATGCCAGGTTCTGGGCACTCTTTCAGGGGGTTTAGGGATTGCTACTAATTACATAGCAGAGATTTATGCAGTGGTCTGTGCAGTGGAGCTTGCAGTATCATGGAAAATATCCAAGGTAATCATAGTTTCAGATTCTAAGGCTGCAGTGAATGATTTTTCTAAAGGGGAAATTCCTTGGTTTGTCAAAGCAAGATGGGAATTAGCTATTCAGTACATTACAAACATTCGGTTCAAACATTGCTTTAGAGAGGTAAATTTTTCGGCTGATAGCACAGCTAAAATAGGTGCAGCCATGAAGGCAGGAGAAAGACATATCTATACTGGAAGACCAAAGTTTTTAACAAGGGTTGAAATGCCTGGCGTGAAATATGTAAGGTTTAGTTAAGTCTGTTGGGCTTTGTTTAGTCTGCTAGTTTTCTGTTCTTGTTTAAAAAATCTCTCTTGTAACTTCAATTTTTTTATCAATAAAATGGGTGTGATTCAGAAAAAAATAAATAAAATAAAATTGTTTTATCCCTGCAAAGACATAAAAAGGAATGCTAATGAAAGTGCAATCCAAAAGTTGTTGATTATGAAGGAATAAAAATCTCTTCTCAAACGAAAGTAATTAGGGGGAGATACGGTAGGCTATTTTCCAGGTCATTACCGATATTCAATTTCGAAAAGTACATGACTAAAGTAACAGTCTAGAACAACTCTGAAAGTAATCAGGGGGAGGATCCAAGGATATGATGTCGACATATTTTACTTTGAAATTGAAGATGTTTTGTACTCTTTTTCCCTTCGATCGAGAATAGTTTTTTCCCAAAGGGTTTTGTTACTCGACAAGGTTTTTAGCGAGACAACACTAAAAGCATCAAGTATGTTGAACGTTGAAGACATAAAGATCGCGTGGATATTACCGAAAATATCTGAATCAAAAAAATGAAATGTGATAATCTGTTAAGAAACGTAACTTCTAGAATCAACATCATGGTCTTATAAACATTCAAGTCACAAAAGTAAAGTGTGATAAACTCCTTTTGAATGCCTTAGACTAATGAAAATTGTCTAACATCAGGGGGAGAATTTAATGGTGGGTTGAACTATTTTCCTTCACCGAGGTTACTTTTTCCCACTGGGTTTTGTTACTCGGCAAGGTTTTTTAATCAGACAACAACAAACACCGGGAAGTAATTTCCCAACTAAGGCTATTGTATTTTCCACAAGGATTTTCTTCCTAAGAAGTTGTGAAGCAACTAATCATATTTAATGAAGAAAAGTGATCATCTGCAATGGACCACCTTTACTTGCATCTGTCGCATTGTACTCTTTCCCCTTCGTCAAGGTTTTGTCCCACTGGGTTTCCTTGTCAAGGTTTTAATGAGGCAACATATTCGAGTCCAACTGTGTTCTAAGTTTACTTAACATTGTACTCTTTTTCTTTAGTTCAGGTTTTGTCCCTCTGGGTTTTCCTAACGAAGTATTAACGAGGCAATTAACTTAGAATCATCGATCTTTGAAGATCATATTATATGTGATGAACTACACGTAAAGTACGAGACAACATGTGAAGTATTACATGTGAAGAGTTTTACCAAGGTTTTATCCCACTGGGTTTTTCCTTGTCAAAGTTTTAATGAGGCAATCAATTTTGGCACAAGTCATCAATGAGAGGACGACATTTGAAGAATTACATTCGAAGCACTGCGTATGAAGTTCTATTGGACCGCACAAAGGGGAGTGTTATAGGGCCTATGACCCATAGATATGCGGCCCAACTTGGTAGTTAGGGTTTTCCCATGGTTGTATATAAAGAATACTCTTTGTAATATGGCTGCTGCCTATAAATACAATCGCTCTTGTCGTTTCTCATTCTCTTGATCTTCTCTCTGTTTTTCCCTTAAACATCGTGTTATTTATAGGAAACCAAAAATATATTGACAACCTAGTCCTCTCTGTAGGATCGATCCTTTCTTGCCCTTGCTATATTTTATATTTTGAGTAGTGAGAAAGTAAATTTATTTTTAACGCATACGACAACGATCATCTGTGGAGAATCCAAATGCTTTTGTCACGAGATTTCACGCCCAGGCAAGTCTTATTCCTTCTCATATGCCCATATCGTCAGTTTTCAAATATACTCATTTGGTTCAAGGACTTCACTCCACGAATTACTTAGCAATTGCAAAATGCTATGAGTGGATCATCGTACCACAACAATATTTCACTCAATGGCTGAGTCCAGTTCCTCTTCGACTTGATCATCCAATCAAGTGATTAATCGTAGAAGATATGGCTAAACATGACAGATAATATGATGGATACTCCCTCCTGTGCGAGTGTACGTATGTGCCACAACCATGGAGTCTCATCACACGGAGAATTCCAAATCAACAGAATATATTCAAGGCACGTACCGCAAAGCCAAACAAGTTCAAAGAAGGAGATTTGGTTTTCAAGGCATCTAAACGGGATCTCCATTCTGCAAGGAACTTCAATGGGGAAGGACCATTCATGGTCGCTAAATCCATAATTGGAGGCTATTACAAACTGATCAACACAGATGGGCGAACCTTAACAGTAATTCATGAGAATTGGCTTAAGGCTTTTGTCTGAGATTGTTGGATATTTGGGGTGCTGGGCGTTTAAGCATTCATGGCGTCTGGATTTGGCATTTTAGTATTTCCTTTCATTGTATTTCAATTCCTCCAAAACGTTTGCAACACTTGCAATCAGTATTTGAATTCAGCAATTTATCAAAAATTCAATTCATATTTCTTCAAAGAAAATCTCTATCGAATCCAAAAGAAAATCCTTAACCATCTACCAATCCAAAAACATGATATCAAAACCCAAATAAAACCTCACATCTCTCAGAAATTCAGAAGTTCAAGAAATTATGGAAAGTGAATCACAGAAAATCAGCGAAGAAAGACTTTTGTGCCTCTGCATCTTTTCAAGGCTGCAAAGCCTCCTTCCCCATGTTCAACTCTTCGGTCAGCCTGGAAATCTTGTCCTCCTTCTCCGTCACAACACTGTTTGGAAAGGGTACATTATTTTCACATGAGTCTTTGATAGCATTCATCTTATTACGGAGCCACTTCACATTGAAGCCAAGTCTCTCAGAATTATCCAAGTTGAACTACCAATCAAAGAGTACATATGGAGTTATATTACTTCTATCCCTGCTGCATATATCATTCACAACACGCAAGATAACACTTACTTGCATTGTTAAAGAATAAGCACGCTTTGAGTCTCTAGTCACGACGATGTGGCCGAATTTATTCCATATTTTCTCGTACAAGTTGGCATATCTAGTGGGAACGCCAAATCCACCAACTAGTTTATGATATGGGAGTGATGCATCGAATGGAGTATCGAAAGAGACTCCTGCACTTGGGTATTCATGCACGACTATATGGTTTTCAATTACTGGAGCAACTTCTACAATTAGAGCAACAATTCATTAGGTATTTTCTGTTGGTGTCCTGGGTTCCTCTATCACCGAAGCAACGGAAATCTGGGTCTCCATGATTTTATCAACAAAACTTTCATGACTTTGAAGTGCAGAGATGGTCTTCTCCTTATCAATAACCTCAGGATTGTTCGTTTCGTCATTTTGGGTTCCTTCATTCTCAACTTCGGTATTTTGCACCTAATACGAAGATTACATGAGATTAGGATCACCCAAGCATGAAACCAAAATAAATCATGAAATACAGCATACAAGTGGTCTAGAATCATCAATGCATTTCATTATACATGTTCGATATCAGCAAATAACGAGGAGGTCACAAGAAACACGTTTTACGACAAGCTCGCATGTGCATATTTTACACTGCCCTGAAAAAAATGATGAACTGGGAGTAATTGGTGAAGAATCAAGGGTCTAGTTATATACCATTCTCTTTGTATTGATGTTACCTACAAAATTCAAAATTTCATAGCAATCAGACAAACGAGCAAAACGTTGTGGTCGAAACTCGGAACTACATGATATCTGAAAAAGTTCTGAAAGTCTCCTAGAAGTTCACTATTTTTCCTTTTCAGGCCCTGAACGTACTCAAAACTTAAAAATATTCTTTCATAAAGCTTGGAAATTTCCTTGGCTTGAATATGAATATGCAGATCAAAAAAATCTGACATCATACGAAGGTTCTACGACGTTTTTCCTAAAATGCTGAGTTCTGAATTTTCTGGTGACGTATTTTTGGAAAAACTTGTCATATATTCACATACATTCTCGTTCATTCATTCATGAATTTTCAAGTTTATACTTATATGGATGAAGAACAAGAGAAATACTTACTTGGGTAGTCTCCAAAGCATTCAAGGAACCAGGATTGCTCACATCAACGTCGACAACTCTGTTACCTTCATTCGGTCTTGAACCCTGGGAGTTCTCTTCATCTCCATACTTCGAGTGACCATCACCAGTATTCTCCATGTCCATGGAATCATTTTACTGGACATATCCCAAACAATCAGCATTTCATTCATAAAGCGCCATGATTACTGTAGGGAGAGATACTTACAACTTCTTCATCTCTCAAGTCAGAAATTGTTTGCTCAGGAACGGAGAAACGAAGACCATCAATACTTGATAGGGAAAAGTTCTGCAACGAAATAACAATATCAGCTTCATGATCCTAATAATATGGCCGAGAAAGGGTCATAACAAAGAGAATACTGGAAACTCACCAAAGCGCCAGCTGGGGACTTTATAGTATTGGGTAACAACTTATAACTCTTATGCCTGCCTTCTCCGCCATGAACAATAGCTTCAATATCTGAGAAATCTACACGGATTCGAGGTCTTACGACACGACCGTCCTTTGGTAAATTTCAGCAACATAATAAAAATACAATTATTATAATTTTATGAAGATTATATAACAAAGCGGACCTGAGAACATCCTGGAGACGATTTTCGCTTATCACCGGAGAGATACTTCAATATTTGTCGACTAGAAATCATCTCTTCAGAGGGACAATCCTTCACTGGAGGCTGACCGACTATCACGAATTCATGCAATCACTCAAATTGATTATCCCAGAAGGATGCATAACCTGGAGTCACATAGGCGAATCTATCAGAGCAAGGGAACTAGTATTTACTTCCTTCCACATGAGTATGGTCCAAATGAGTCATGAGATGCTCAACTGATGGTTTCCTCCTCCAAATAGTTAGAATGCATTGTTCCATACCCATTTGACGAGCTGCTCTGTCAATATTATACTCTTCCACTGAAAGTTCTCCATACGAGATCGAAAACAGATGACCAGCGATGCAACTCAACATGAAAGATCTCTCGCCATCATTCAGATCTGCACCAGATGACAAACTAGTGCTCTCTCCGGTGTTAAAAATCGTCGGTTGAGAAATATAAGAAGGCAATGACACCCAGGGATGGAAATTAAACTCAGATTCATCATCCAACACGTCTACAAGGTGTGCCTTGGACCGAGGCTGCTTTGTGGACCAACGCATGATCCTAGCATTGTCTTTCTCAGGGAAAATATGGCGAGCATCAATATTCGGTCCTTGCAAAATATTACGTGGAATGGGTGCATAATTCTTGAAGTGCTCCCATATTAGAGCTTGGAGAAACATCGTGTTAGCATAACATTCAATCTTCATGAAGTTATTCGACACATTGGAGTCTATAACCAAAGAATCTAAGTTGTAATACAAGGAGCCCAATAACAAACTACCTATCGGAAGTTGCTCACCTTGAGCCATCTTAATAGCAAAAGGGATCACAAAAGGCTTCAACAAGTTACCATTGTCTTCGAAGACATCTCTAGACAACCACAAACATAAGAAAGCAGCAATGGGTAATATATTGTCGATAGGTTTGTCAGAAACCTCGTCTTTAGGCCACCAGTTTGTCAACCAGAGAGCATAGCATCCTTTACTTCCAGCCTTGTTTGCTACCTCCATTGCAGCTGTCAAGACATGAGAAATGGCGGTCTCCTCATCTGAAAGATCCCCATGGAGATTTCTCGTGATTGGGAGATACATCAAAGCATCCACATCTTCCAAGGTAATGGTAAACTCTCCCCATATGCATATGAGGTGTGAGTAGGGATGCACCAACGAGCAAGCATGGACACAATACCTATGGCATCATGATAAATGAACAAATATCCAGAATCCCGAATGGATCTTGTCACATGCGCCCGATCGAGCATGGCCCTTACATGAGGAAAAACCAACATATGCCTTGCCCATCCAGCAAACTTCTCCAAAGGTCTACGAGAAAGCTTAAATTCTATAATTGATGCAAAGAAGACCACACGTTCAAGACAAAACCGGATGACTGTCTTGGGAGTCACGAATTTCTTCTGATGACAGTCCTGGGATTTATCAGAAGATGATACGCTGGAGATTTCAAATGTTTTTCATCTCCTGGAGTATCTTCCTCAAAAAATACATCATCAATATTTGGGACGTTCTTAATCCCAGGGGTTTCATCTTCGTCTTCACCAATAGAAGTTTCATTTGTGCATGTTTTATCTCTGGAGATGTCATCATCGACACACATTTCATCTCTCGAAGTTTCATTAACTTGGGAGCTGGTCATATTTACGAAGTAGCTGCAAAAATACACATTACATTCTACTCCAGTACATCATCCATTACATTCTACTCCAGTACATCATCCATGGGAAATACTAGCATCTAATGGTAACTCTAAACTCTTACCTTTTTACGCTTCCACCAACGGTAGTGGTAATAATGCAAGGGTTAATACTTAAAAATCGTTCGTTTCTTCGAGACCTACAAAAACGAACAACTCAGATTTTTCATAAAATCATGAATATTTCTACTACGTGAACATTCACCATAGAATGGTGAAAACTAAAACATCATTTCATCATAAATAATTGTTTACTTCTAAGCAATATCGCACAAAACTCCAGTTTTGATTTTAGAGAAAATTATGTATATTTGTATATATATAAACAAAACGTTTATTTACTCACGTAAATGAATAAAGATTTTTAACATGAGCCAGGCACATAAAAAATAAATTGTGGACATTCCACGGTTTCAAAAAAAAAAAAAAAAATCCATGAATCGACCATGGTTTTACAAAAAATTCTTTTCCTTCGCACCGTCATGCGTATTTGAAACGAAGGTTTATTTCAATTTTGTGAAAGCTCACACATTACAAGATAAAATTTTGATTTACATGAGAGCTCATAAACATAGTTTTATCACTGAACCTACATGTTCTTATATGAAGGAAAACCCCTTCTAAATCAGGGATTATTATTAGTTTTCAAAAACTAACGATCAAACGAACATACGTTTTCAAAAACGAAGGTTTTTGACGAAACCCACAATTATATATACACGGGTATATAATTTTATCATGATAAATATGTGAACAACCCATAGAACTCATGAGAATTAACAAACATCAGCAAAAAAAAAAAGTTTTGGACGCGTACACATCCAATGCCGTGAAAACAATGGCGGACGGTGGCGGCAACGGCAAGACTTTGGAACTCCGGAATTTTTTTTTCCTTCCTCTCCTGTGTATGAGTTTGAAGGTGATGAGGTGATGGGAGCTGCTGGTCGTGGGAAAATATTTTTTAAAAAAAGAGAGACAATTCCTTTTATATCAAACTTTATTTCCAAAACCCAATTTTCTAAGGATTTCCTTATTGGGCCAGGCCCGCGAATCCAAACGAACAAGGTCTCATCATCCAAATCAGCGGTTTAACACCAACTTATACTCATCAAACGACATTCTATCATGCTACTGGAATCATCTCTCAAGTCATGGTACGCTCGTACGATCGAAATCCGGTAACATCTTAACTTACGACTGAGTTCAATTACTTGTACTGTTATGACCGGAAAATCACCATTCAATGCTGACTGAGGAACACGGCATTCCTCACTAAGCAGGGCACTTAATGTAGATGGTGGATTTTTGATAAAGTATAAAATCATAAACCCATAATCATACAAACCTCTGATCCAGCAGTCAGACGTGAGTATTGAGACACGGGTCTCTCCTCGAATTCTCTGATTGAGAATACTTTCTCTCAGAGTACATGTAGATATGTAGTTTCAAAGCTGGACAATGACATATCTCATGAATACTAAACACTTCAGTAATTATTTCTATATAGTATCACGGGATAGACGACTCCTAGACAGTTTGCTCTGCTAGTATAAAGCGATAACATCTTCAGGATACAAACAACGAGTATACCCTGACTATATAAAGGATATGAAGCTTCAGCAAGATCATATCATAATAATTAATGATCCTGGACAGATTTCTCTGCTAGTGTAAAGTCATAAATTAATTATTCCTAAATTCTTGGATTCATCCGCAGAATTTCTGAAAATATTCAAATATTTTCGCAGATATTTCTCACGCAAACCATGGTTCTTCCCAGCAGAAATCCATGGGTTAGTAATAAATATTCGATGCACGGGTATCGGAGCTACCTTTGAGCAAGCCCTGTCTCAAACCTAAATTCTTGGATTCATCCGCAGAATTTCTGAAAATATTCAAATATCTTCGCAGATATTTCATTACGCAAACCATGGTTCTTCCCAGTAGAAATCCATGGGTTAGTAATAAATATTCGACACATGGTCATCAGAGCTACCTCTGAGTAAGCCCTGTTTCAAATGGTGCAAGTGTATTCAACAATGATGCATTAACAATCACCGCATGAACGAGTATTTCAAAATACGATGAAACGATGAACCTATGCAAAATAGGATGAAAAAAAAACAAATAATTAAAAATTGACCAAGGTGCTGGGAGCATGGACCCACTGACCAGCCGACTGTGTCGTGGTCAATCCCATACCAGTTTCATATTTTTATCATATTTTTGTTGTTTTCCCTGAGTTCATGAAAAACCTTTCACTTCAACAAATACCCTTTGTTTCGAGGAAACTTCTCAATTTCATGGTGCTTCCTTCACACGGAGGAAATAATATAAAATTAGGGAAAATATGATGGGGGCGTGACCATTGGCCAACCGGCCATGCCTTGGTCCCATTCGGCCCCACACCTCATTCTTATTATTTTATTATTATTGCCCTAATTTCATGAAAACTCCTTAATCTCATGATATTTCCTTGGTCCCATGAAAAATAATAAAAATTAGGGAAACTCGTGTGCACGGGCCATGGCCGGTCGGCCAAACCCTAGGTGGATCACACGTCCCACTTTTTATTAACATATTTTTTATGTTTTCATCATCCCATGAAATTCCTTGATTTCATGATATTTCCTTCAAATTATGAAAATTCCTTCAAATCATGAAATAATAAATAAAATTAGGGAAAACGCACGGGACCGGGCCCTGGACGGCCAACCATGCTCCAAGCCGGTCCCACACGCCCACACGTCCCTTATTTTTTTTATTATTTATGTTTCCTTCATCTCATGAAAACTCCTTGATTTCAACAAAACTCTTTAATTTTGGCAAAACTCCTTCGTTCTATCATATTTCCCTAAAACCATGAAAAATATTACAAAATTATGAAAAACGTGCGGGATGGCTCCCTTGGCCGGCCGGCCATGTCTTGGACATGACGGTTCCCACACTTCATATTTTTTTCATTTTTTCATTTTTTTCCTTCATCCGATGAAGTTTTGACGGTTTTATCGAAAAACCCTAATTTTGTCATATTTTCTCAAATGGTCGCTCAAACATGCACCAGAAAATATCAAAATTCTCAGGACTGAGACACGGATGTCTCAACGATGAAAGAATGTTACCTTGACCGACCAGGGTTGGATTTTTGGATCATAATGAGCCAGTCCCACGTGTTTTCACAATTTGACCTAATTTGCGCAATTGCACGTATTAGGTCCAAAACTCTCCAAATAATTTCAGAATTTGACGGAGCGATCATCATTTGATCCCGTGACCACCTAGGGCCAGTTTCATGACCCCTTGGTCGGTCCCTCACCTTTTCATAATTAATTAGGTTTTATCACCTAATACTGAACCCAACAGTAATTCAATAAATGATTAAACCGGTATTTAATCATTCTTTCATCAACTCACCAACTCTTCAAGGAGGTCTTGGTTTTTTCTCTCGCGAGCATATGCGAATTTCATGGGCGATCCATAGTCCCATGAAGCTGGTTCTCCTTCATTCCATGGTTAATTTTCAAATAAACCATTAATTGGTCATCAATTGATCAAATTAGGGTTTATGAATCCAAGGATCATGATTCCAGATTCAAACACTAATGATTTTGCAACGATCTCATGATCAGTATTCTTATTAATTATGCTTGGTTCAACTACCAGTACTTTAATTAATGTTTTATTTTGGTCACGCTTCCAATTATTCATCAGATGAGCAACACTTGCTCAGATGAGCAATATTTACTCAAATCAACGAATATTGGAACTATCAATATTAAACAAATTATAGAGCAACACTTTCTCACCTCAATGTGAGGATCCTATCACTGTCTCAGCAGACACGCTTAATTCATAAGTTGCAGAACATTTTAAAAAATCATGTTTAACTCAGCAAATACGTGGACTCATCGTCCCACGAAGTCATGAAATCAACAACTGACTAAATTAACCACGAGACATCAATCGTGTAATTTTGGGGGATATCAACTAGGGTTTTGGTATGGTGGTCAACGACACGTGTGTTCAAACACACGATGGAATGTTAGCAAGTTGTGCAATCAGTTGAAGGAGTTAACAAAGTAGTGGGTGGAAAATCAACCAAGTCTCTGCACGATGAGCGCAACTGGTTTCAAACACTATTTCCATCTCTCCACTCATTTACTCCATCAGCTGTCACACTTCATGGGATCATGGTGTCTACAATTCAAGCAATATAAATAAGTCTCTGAATCATGATTGAAATAATAACGGCAGCAACGAAATCAACGACGATTTCACGCCTCATTCATCAATTGAGCAATTACTCTCAACTGGGTAATTTCAATCATTCAGAGCTTATCTTATTCAGAATTCACAACACACCTACAATCTTTGATTACCATTGATTCCACACATTTCTTAGCTTCCCTCCTACAGATCAACCCATCCTCTCTTGTGACCGAATTTACTCTGGAACGACCATTGTCTTGGTTTAGGCCGGAGTACTACAGATTGATCTCTCGAACTAAAAGCACCCCCTTCACAGCGGTGCACCTGTGTGAGGTTGAAAATTTCGCTCGGTTCAAGGAATCTCCTCTGCACAGTCCTCTCCTCAATTCCGCAAAAACCAGCAAATCATTTTCTCCCATCTACACTTTTGTTCAAGCAATAAGGACTTTTACATATATATGTTTCCACAACAATGCTTATATCCTACAATGGTTATATTGTCTAAACTCTCATTTCAATCATTGAAACATTCTCAGAGGGGGTTATATAGTTGTTATTCACAAACTATTTTCCGTCAGAGCAATTTTCAAAGTGATTGAATTTCGTCACTAGGTAAAGATGAACTTGGATAAAGCGAAAGCTTTACCAACACATATTGGTGCTCCGGCATATACCTAATCGGCCTGTCCAAATTAGTAGCAAACGCCACAAATCGTTTTCCCCAATGGTAGTGTGGCTGCACGACTTCAAACCCTAAAATACAATCAACCATACTTGGGTACCCTCTCTTCGTGATTTGAAAGTGATGAGTGCATAAACCTTTTCACTTACATATGTATTGAGAAATTCAACATATTTACGAAATTTATCCATAATGGTGCGTAAAGCAACAATCCCAGATATTCTGTAAATTTTAACCTATTGCATAATTCACTAATGCATGACCTGCTTGGTATTTTCCTATTCTATGTTCCCAGCCGAACTCTCAATATTGGAATTACATGACGATTAATGTTCACTCGCAGCGGAGTAGCATGCATGAATCTCCCGAAGTGTCAGTATTGAGACCTGTATGAAAACACTCATGTAGGCTACACCACTCTCTGATAAAGAGATCAACGTGTTTACACACTTTTTAATTAAAAGTTAGCATGATCGAACGTATTTAAATTACTTAAGGAAAATCTAGACTGTCCATATCAGTCTTAAAAAATGATCACATCCACATGATTTGGCCACACAATTCAACATGCTTAGCCTACTCCTAGCGGAACTAGGCGATCATCATGCACCGGCGGGCCTACTAACATCCCGACCAATCGGATTTCCTTTAGTTCATCCGCTACACCCTTGAAAGCTCATCAGAACATAGGTTATCGCGTTATTGAAAAAGAGATCAAACGGGACAAGACCGACCATAACGGTCTCAAATTCATCATATCCGTGCAACTTAGCAAACCTAGTTGGACGGTCTAGATCTTCCCTAGAATGATCAAAAGGGTAATAGTGTGTCCACCAGCGACCCAACTACATCCTTGGTCAATCGACTTGTCCACGGAAAACCAGGAGCGCATTGAATCATTTTCCCAAAGTAGGGTGAACGCGCTGTTTGGAAATACTATTTTACGTTGCGGCAATATAATACTATCGCAAATCTATCACAACCATCCATCTATGCCAGCCATATTGAGTGACTTAGATCCAATTTCAGACGATCAAAGAGGCACCAACATGATTGCCGGCGGGTCATCTCCATCCCTAGATGATCGAATTACATGCGGTGGTCAAGAGGCATGTCGAACCGCTTGCCCAAAGTATGGCGATCGCGTGCTTGTAAAATCCTAAATTGAACAAGCGGCGTTACACAACTGCCCCAAATCGATCACGACCATCCATCTTCGCTAGCCTAGTCGGACGACCTAGATCTAATTTCAAGAGGCTAACGAGATGCTTGCATACTTACCGTAACCCATCTGTGCATATACCTAATCTGCCTGTCCAAATCAGTGGCAAACACCACAAATCATTTTCCCCAATGGTAGTGTGGCCGCACGGCTTCAAACCCTAAAATACAATTAATGGCAGCATACAACTGCCGCAAATCATCTCGTTCGTCCAACTTCGCTAGCCTGGTCGGACGGTTTCGATCGAATTCTAAATGGCCAACAGGGTGACGCCGTGATCACTGGACACCCCTTCTCCACAAAGAGCGATCAACCAAATGGTAGCTCACCCATATGGTTCTTAAACGATCTCCCAAAGGTGGCCGGTCATGATACTTTTCTAATACATTCAACTCGCGACTAATTTGGACGACCTCTAAAACAATGATGCTTCCTGCACATCGATTATTTTCAGCAGTTTGTTTAAAAGCTATGCTTCATGTGCATCAATTATAAACGATGCTTTATGAATATTGATCTCACAAATAATTTTATTTAATAGCACTATGTGCTACTTTAAGCGGCAAGTTTCACGACTTGACCCATTCACTCGAGATATCAAACATGTCACAAACTGGGGGATGATCACTGGGGTATTGGTCTGGCGGTTTACAGCGTGCGGCGTGCAACGCGCCCATTACGAGAAAGTGTCGGGAAAGAACAGATGGTTAACATCAATGAAAGTAGTGGGTCTGTGGGTGAAAGTGTGACCAGTTTTTCCTCATAATAGAAATGTGGTGATCACCACTTTTTACACAACCCCGCCTCTCCACTGCTTAATCACCTCCACTTCCTACGAGATCAGGGGTGCACTCAATGACTTGTATAAATAGGTTTTTCAACCTATTTTCAAAAACATAAGTGTTATCAACATAAGTATCTAGAAAACACCAAGAACTGATAGCTTACGTTCTTCCAGCCAGTACAACATTCTGATACAAGTCATAAAATAACCACACCTTCATAATTAAAACATTCTGATTTCAAAAACCTTATTCACTTCCCTCCCTAAGATCAACCCTTCTCATTCGCTTTGTGACCGAATTGAATCTGGAAAGGCCATTTCTTAGTTTAGGCCAGAGTCTTACAGATTGATATCTCGAATATAAAAGTACTCATGTGTAGTGCATTTGTTTAGTGTTTTAATTCGTTTATCATCAACACAACCAAATTTACCAAAAAAAGCAGAATCAGTTTTTACCCCAAAATAACTGGCGACCGCAGTGGGAGATTAATCTCGGGTCTCGGTTGCAAAAAAAAAATTAAAAAAAAAATCATTTTTCCCAATTCCATTTTCAATTTACTAAATTTCTCAAGATGGTTGATCTTAGGAATGGTTCAGAAACCTTCAATTCCAATTTTACTTCTCCTAGCACTGACAATACTTCACATGTCATTCATAAATCCGTTCTTTCATTCAAAACCCTTGTTGAGGCTATGTAGTCTCAATATTTAACAAATATTCGCGATTTGATGAAATTTTGAATGATATTGTCAGGGATCAAGCTATTATTGTCAAGACGCAAGATGAAGTATTTACGCTTTTTAAAGTCCTCGCGTATTAACTATCAAAGGAACCAACACGTATTCATTTTGGGTTAATATTGATGGTAGTAGTTCTTCTTCCAATATTCATATTCCTATTCCTGGTGAGGAAGATGAAGCATATGGTTATGTTGAATGGAAAGGTAGCCACCAACCTAACTTGTCTTCTCATAATGATCAAGAGATATTTCCTTAAGCTCAGAAAGAAGACTCGTGGGATTTATCATTTTCTCATCAGAGTCCTCATAATGAAAAGGTGATTTCATTATGTGCGTCCTTCCTGGAAAATATCAATTCCCCATATTGGATCAGAAGTTGCTAAGAGATCCGTTGCTACTTTACTCAGTCGATCCGAACCGTCCCAGAATGAAGAAGCTCGTAAAGATGTTCAAGAAAGCAAGCGTCCTTCCAATAAAAGATCCAACCTCCAATTATTCACCAGTGAGGTGGAAAGAGAATGCATCTGGGGAACGGCTATCAACAACCCAAACGTGCGCCACCAGCATAGCAGACAACTCAAATCCGGAAAGTTACGACTAAGACGTCTGCACAACAACAAGAAACTGGAGAGGTTTCTTTAATCTTCCCGTGTCCAATTGAAGAAGTAATCGAACTCCTAGAAGCATGGATTCAAGATGAAGCCATCAAGCTACCCCCTCTTAGATGTCCACCAACTGAAGAAGAAATGGAAATCCCAAGTATTGTCATTATCATAGGTTCGTCAATCACCCAACCAGTGACTGCAACAAATTGAAGCACATTTTCAAAGAGAAGGTGGATGCAGGAGAAATTTAATTAGGCACTGAAGGAGTTCACAGAGACCCTCTTCCTGTCAGGAGTTGCATGATTTCTAGGGACTCCATCCACAAAGCCGTGTAGTCTATGATGGAGTCTTTATGTGAGATCCTGTATTTCTCCATGATACAACGTCAAGAAATATTCACAGCCCTCAACCATGTTGTATCAGGAAAGCGTCTTTTTTTAACCTGGGAAGCCGCTCCCAAACCCCGACCTCTCCTGGAAAACACGACTGATATATGCAACTGGTAACTCCTAGCCACTGCTCACTTGAAGGATGTCGAGTTTGAAAGCACACTGATTGACGCGACCTCTGACTTCAATATTGTCACCGTCAAGACTCTGAGAAATGAAAGGATTTCAAAGAAGGAAGTCGTTCACTATCCAACCATAATCAAAAACTCAGAAGGAGAGTCCAGAGACACTTACGGGTACATCAATATCGAAATCAAGGTGAGAGATGTAATAACACACGCCAAATTTCATATAGTCAAAGAGTACCCTAATTATGATATGGTCCTGGGATGCTCATGGATACACAAAACAAGGCGAAGCTATGAGTATATCTTTTACCAGTGTCTATACCTGATCTCCAACAAGCCATAAAATCCTGAAGACTATTTGTTGCCGTATCAACAACTCACGAATGTGAAGAAGCTGCCTGAACAGGGCGCATCAGCATTTGTTCGCAGATTCCAGACACAAGTAAGTCTTATTGAACAACCATTTTTACAACCAGTCACTCCTCCTCCCGCAAAGGCTTGGAGACTCGATCCGATTATCAACCCAGCAGTCACTAGGAGATGTGAATTTGATGCTAGTCTTTTCAAGTTTTTTTATCAAGAGTTTAGAAGATGTTACAGTCAAAGATGATGAATCTAAGAATCAAGTAATGATGCAACGTCCGAACCCGTTTCAAGTTGGAGATATGGTATTGACATTTGTTGCTCAACCTGCTTCGTCTGATTCCGCAGAAGGGAAAGACGAGATGTACCTAGTGACAGAAGTTATTTAGGGAATTTACTGCAAGATCATCAATGCAGACAAGCTAGAAGGCATAGTAATATACACCCGGTGGCTCAAACCCTTCAATACCTAAGATGTCAAGCCACCCTTTCCTCCAACACTCCTTTTAGTGTTTCCTCTAGAAATTTCTCTTTTCATGCAATATTTGCAATTCCTTCAAAATGGTTGCACTGCTTGCATTCATAATTAGGGTTTCAATTTGTCAGTTAATCGAAATATCATTTCCCTTTTAGAAATCTCTTTACTCTTGAATCATCTCAAGGAAATGTCTCGAGTAAACCCAAACCCTCATAAAATCATTACCCATTGATTCAAAACCAGAAAAATAAAACCATCTCATATCTTTCAAAAAGTACCAAAGAGGGGAATACATAAAGGAAAAGAAAGACCTAGATGACCAAAGGAAATCATCAAGCAGCCAGTACATTCTTCTTAGAGCAAGTGTCCCTCGTGCAACCTGCTTTAACGATGAAATGGCCTCTCAGTAACCACCTCATTGTGCCTAGACCCCGAAAATAAGTTTCATCATCTGCAATTTTTCATATTTTGGAAAATCCCTTCATGTAATCAAGAAGCAGAGAGCTAGCGCATGTGGTACTCCCATATTGTAACTACTTCTTTAGACGTGTTCAATCACGTCACACGCGCTATTAATTTGAAGTAGAGCCTCCACATATAACAAATACGGATCTTGGATTTCTTGTTTACGGAACCACAACACATGTGACATACAAGGGTAGTATCAAATGGATGTTACAGGAAAGCACATCACCACTTATGTGTGTCACCTTCCCATCTGCCACATCATGCTCCAAACTCAGCACTGCCTATCCAAGGACTGCATGAAGCTGCGCGTCAACAACCACATCATCGACAAAGTCGTATTCAGTATTTCTAGATTTCTAATTTCCAATGGAAGTGGCGCATGGGCTGCCAAGAGTTTGGATACAATTCAGATATATCAAGTGCGACTACCTCCCATTGATCAACAAGTGACGAATCCAAAAGATTTCCACCTTCATCAATTTGTCAACCAGCGTACTAGAAAATGCAATGGAAGTACATCTTTCAGGAGAAAATAGGCTCAGGATAATTACACCTGGGGACTGCCAGCATGGGATGCCTTCACACTCCTCAACCAAGTTATTTCTGATGTCAGCATCATTATTGTCAAAGCTTTATGAGCCACGGGAATTTCTCAACATGAAGCCATACAAGTGCATCAAAGACTCAAAATAAAGATCTAGTAACCAAACAGAAGTATAACTGGGGAATGCTCATCGTATCACATTCCATACAACAATCCAAGATTGAGAATATGGTTCAAAGGATGTCGCTTATAACGAAGTCCTTGAAGACTTGATAGCAACATGAACGCCTTTCCTCGTCTACTTCACCCAACGGCTCCAGAAGATTTTAACCATACAAGCATCCACAACTAACATCATCACAATCAGAAGGTCAAGAATAATCTTGCAAGCTAAAGAGCCAGAATAAACACAATTTTATTCCGGTCAATTCTCATGAGTTTAAAGAACATTTTA
Organism: Papaver bracteatum; assembly: GCA_023529315.1. NCBI lineage: Eukaryota > Viridiplantae > Streptophyta > Magnoliopsida > Ranunculales > Papaveraceae > Papaver > Papaver bracteatum. Next base: position 215,452 of record JAJJWX010002555.1, on the reverse strand, counting down.
ATTACGGCTCAGCATTCCAGACACCAAACAACTTAAAGTAAATGACGGATCAACAACGAAGCTACACTTTCCAAGATTGGCCCTGACATGATCATTGCCGAACATACATTTCATCCATCTATCCCAGGAGACAATAGAGTTTGGTAAATTTTTAAATCCACTGGAGAGGTTAGATACTCATTTTTCTGGAGACGGAACCTTATTACACACTCTGGAGAAGATCGATGGTATTGTTGGCTACATGCGTAAAAGAGAAAAGATCACTTACCTTGAGTTCTCCTGGCTCGCCTTGCTATTGATTATAACTATTGGAGATTGCTTTACTACTATTGATGCTTGCTCTGCCACTGATAACAAGAAACGTCGTTCACACCGAGCTAAATATCCAAGTTTGATCAACTACTCATGGATATTACACTCACAGCTAAAATACGAAGACAATATGAACTTACCGCTGACGATTGGCACACTTGTGATGGAGCTGCTGACAATGATAAAGAGGATCCGGCTACTGCAGGCGGAAGCACGGAGCTGGACGAACAACAAAAAACAGAAGAGGGTCGATACCCCTTTTTATACGAACGAAGTTTCTAGAGTTCGAACAGAAGAAGTATTCCTTCTTGCTCCATGAACAGGAGTATATGGTTGGGCGCAACGCACTCATACCCATAGATGAGCTAGCAACATGCTACTACGAAGGCCACTGGCCGCGTGATCCCGCTACTAAATGCCAATTAGAATTTTCCTGGTAATATCTACCTACTTCGTCTTTTCAATTTAAATTCGTATGTCACCAACTAGTGCTTACCCCGCAACAATGTCAATGTTACATGCTAAGCAGGGGACTTAATGTTAATGGTGGTTTTTAGTATAGGGCGAAAACTATAAAAATCTGCCTACCTAATCCTGTAGTGACCTTGATATGTCTATATTCCGCATGGAATTTGAAGAATATATCAGAATCTCATGAGTACCTATGTCTCTCTTTATATTATATTGAAACTCAAGCTCCTAGATGAATTGTTCACTAGTATAGAGCCTAATGACTATTTAAGCTCCTAGTTGCATTCCTTACTAATGTCGGAGCCTATATTTAATGCGTTGTCATCCTGCAAAGGAGCAAAAGCCATTTGAAAGTGATGAGTGCATAAAACTTTTCACTCACATATGTATTGAGAAATTCAACATATTTACGAAATTTATCCATAATGGTGCATGAAGAAACAATCCCAGATATTCTGTAAATTTTAACCTATTGCATTATTCACTAATGCATGACCTGCATGGTATTTTCCTATACTATGTTCGCATCCGAACTATTAATATTGGCACGACATGATGATTAATATTCACTCGCAGCGGAGTAGCATGAATCTCCTGAAGTGTCAGTATTGAGACCTGCATGAAAACACTCACGTAGGCTACACCACTCTCCGATAAAGAGATCATCGTGTTTACACACTTTTTAATTAAAATTTAGAGCGATCAAACGCGTTTAAATTCCTTAAGAAAAATCTTGACTGCCCATATCAGTCTTAAAAAATGATCACATCCACACGATTTGGATACAAAATTCAACAGCCCTAGCCTACTCCTAGCAAAACTAGGCGATCATCATGATGATCACTAGCGGGCATACTAACATTATAGGACCAGAATATCGCCACAACGATATTCTCGTGATAGAAACGACACTTCTGCAAGAGACCCAAACATTTCTACAGGTGTTAACAACACTTTGACGAGAACGTCGCAAGATTCTCCAACGACATTTGGCGAGTGTCACAAAAGAATGATATAATAGTTAACGATTGAAGATATGTGAGAAGAATAAGTCTGCTTCATGATGGTTGCAAAGTTGGCGATGATGAAGACTAAAGTTATGTCGATAAGATCGCAGAGTAGATCCGAATTAAGGGGAAATCTTAGCTGTCTTCCACTATGTATTCTCCTATATAAAGGGTTCGATTAATCCAACGGATGATGATGTACTTTTGAGAGCTAAGAGAATTTTGAGGAGAGAGAAACTCCAGAAAGAAAGTTGTACTTCTGAGGTTTTTGATATTTCTTGTAAATCTTCCTGAAAGTGAATTAATAAAAGTGTTGTTGTTCATCCACAATTATGACTTAGTTTTCATAGATTCTTGACAAGGATGTAGTGTGGGAAATCCTGCAACTACAAACATCCTGACCGTTCAGATTCCCTTTAGTTCATCCTCTACACCCTTGAACTCTCGCCAGAACATAGGTGATCGCATTGTTGAAAAAGATCTCAAACGAGCCAAGACCGACCATAATAGTCTCAAATTCATCACATCTGTCCAACTTAGCTAGCCTAGTTGGATGGTATAGATATTTCCTCGAATGATCAAAAGGGTACTGGCGTGTACACCAGTGACCCAACTACATCCTTGGTCAATCGAATTGTCCACGGCAAACCAGGAGCGTATTGAATCGTTTTCCCATAGTAGGGTGAACGCAGTATTTGAAAACCCAAGTTTGCGTTGTGGCGACATACTACTTCGCAAATCGATCACAACCATCCATCTTCGTCAACCACATTGAGTGGCTTAGATCCAATTTCAGATGATCAAAGAGGCGCCAACATGACCGTCGGTGGCTCATCTTCATCCCCAGTTGATCGAATTACATGCGGTGGTCCAGAAGCACGTAGAACCACTTGCCCAAGGGTGGGCGATCGCACGCTTATAAAACCCTAAATTGAATAAGTGGCATTACGCAACTGCCACAAATCGATCACGGCCGTCCATCTTCGCCAGCCTAATCGGACATTATAGATCTAATTTCAGGAGGCCATCGAGATGCTTGTACACTCACCGGCAACCCATCTGTGCATATACCTAATCGGCCTGTCCAAATCAGTGGCAAATGCCACAAATCATTTGGACCAATGGTAGGGTGGTTGTACGGCTTCAAACCCTAAAATACAATCAATGACAGCATACAACTGTCGCAAATCATCTCGCCCGTCCAACTTCGCTAGCATGGGCGGACGGTTTAGATCGGATTCTATATGGCCAACAGGGTGACGCCATGATCACTGGCCACCCCTCCTCCACAGGGAGCGATCGACCAAGTGGTAGTTGATCCAGAGGGTTCTCAAATGATCGCCCGAAGGTGGACATTCATGCTAATTTTTTAGAACATTCAACTCGCGACTAATTTGGACGAACTCAAAAACAACGATGCTTCCTGCACATCGATTATTTCGGCAGTTTGTTTAGAAGAGATGTTTCATGCGCATCAATTATAAATGATGCTTTATGAATATTGATCTCACAAATAATTTTATTTAAAAGATCTATGTGGAACTTTAAGCGGAAAGTTTCACGACTTGACCCATTCACTCGAGACATCAAACATGTCACAAACTGGGGGATGATCACTGGGGTATTGGTCTGGCATTTTACAGCGTGCGGCGTGCAACGCGCCCATTATGAGAAAGTGTCAAGAAATAACGGACGGTTAACAGCAATAAGAGTAATGGGTGAAAGCAGTGTAGTCAAAATCGCTCTCCAAGGCCGATTACTCGCCAAGTAATCGCTACAGGATATATGACCGAGGCGATTTCGATTCCAAGGTATTTATGATCTTTAGTGATCAAGATGAATTATTCTGCCAATTTGGATCGATTTTTGACCAAAACGAGTGAATAATTTTTCCCAGTTGGCGTTCTATGCACTAAAATCAGAAAAGAAAATTTGTGTAACCACTATTATGGGAATTATCATATAAAAAACATCTAAATACATGATAAATACGTTCAATATAATAATATTACACACTTAATTACATGATAGTATTAAAATTTAATTTTAATTAGGTACAAATCATGACTTATGAGCGGAAATTTATAAGTCTCTAGTAAATGTATTCCGAGTATTAGACCGAGTTTTGGCGATTTCCAAGTCCGAACTAATTGATCCAAGTTCCATGCTCCCCAACTGAGTAGGACCGAGGAACGATTTCAACTACTTTGGGTGAAAGTGTAACCAGTTTTCCCTCGTAATGGAAATGTGGTGATCACCACTTTTTACACAACCCCACCTCTCCTCTGCTTAATCACCTCCACTTCCTACGAGATCATGGGTGCACTCAATGACTTGTATAAATAGGTTTTTAAAAATATTTTCACAAACACAAGTGTTATCAACATAAGTATTTAGAAAACACCAAGAACTGACATATTACGTTCTACAAGCCAGTTCCATATTCCGATACAAGTCATAAAATATCCACACCTTCATAATTCAACATTCTGATCTCAAACACCTTCTTCGCTTCCCTCCCTAAGATCAACCCTTCTCCTTCGCTTTGTGACCGAATTGAATCTGGAACTACCATTTCTTGGTTTAGGCCAGAGTCTGAAAGATTGATCTCTCAAATCTAAAAGTACTCTCGTTCAGTGCATTTTTTTAGGGTTTGAATTCATTTCTCATCAACACACCCAAATTTACCAAAAACATCAGAATCAGTTTTTGCCCCAAAACAAGTATGCGTATCGGTACGCACACTGGCGGAAGTTCACGTCCATGAATTTCTGCTGAGTTTGGAAATCAAAACCAAATCAACCCGGCTACCTAAGTATGTGTACCCATACGCATACTGGCGGAAAGTTCACGTCCGTGAATTTCTGTTAAGTTTGGAAACCCAAACAAACTCAAATCCGGTTACTTAAGTTAGCATACCCGTACGCATACTTAAGTGTGTTACTTTCTAAAATTAGTTTATTCGTGAACTTAAATATGTAATCTAAGGAATGCATATTTGCAAACCATGGATATAAAGTTCATGAATAAATTCGAGTGAATCAAAACAAATTTTGCTTCGATTGTGTCTTGTATACTTCTATGCGATCTAAGCAATTGAATAAATCTTGAACTAGTTCATTTGAGTCATTTTAACTTGTTATGGTTAAGATGAATAAGGTTGATATGAAAGTGCTCATTTGGATAACTATTTGGTTAACTACTGTTGAACCAACGACTTGTACATGTTTAGGTATGGTTACACAAGCCTAAATGACGTATATTTCATTTGTGTATAACATGCTATGTTTGATCTAACGGTTGAAATATATTAGCTTGAATCTAATCATGTTTTCATCTAACGGTGAATATTGAATGCTTTGTTACCAAGGTAACTTAGATTGCAAACCATCATTTGGAAACTATATAAAGGAAAACTCTAGCAACTAGGAAAGTTAATCCCCACACTTCATGTGTGACACTAGTTGTATAAGCTATATTCGATTCTCGTTTAACCTTAGGTTTCCACCGAGACCCTGTAGGTTAACGACTTGAAGACTTCATTGGGATTGTGAAGCCAGACGCAAATATTTTCTCTATAGTGCGTGATACGATCTTGCTGATTCTATCGTATTGAGTATAATTGTAAAATTGGCTCGAGATTAATTTCTCTGATAGGAAATATAGAAAATTAATCACAAACATCTTCGTCTCATCATTTGTAATTCCACAATATCTTGTTTCGCTAGTCGATTAAGATTATTGTGAGCTGATTGATAATTATATGCTGTTCTTCGGGAATATAAATTCGGGTTATCGATTGGTTCCTATTCACCTTGATTTATCAAAAGGCGTAACAAAAACTCGTAGATATTTCAGTGGGAGACAGATTTATCTATTCTTGTAGACTTTTTTGTGTGAGACAGATTTGTTTATTAAAGTCTTCGACTTTGGGTCGTATCAACTCTTAGTTGTAGGTGAGATCATCTAAGGGAATCAAGTGCGTCGTATCCTAATGGGATCAGAGACGTAAGGAGCGCAACTTTACCTTGGATTAGTGTGAGATTAATTGGGGTTCCACTACAGTCCAGACTGAAGTTAGTTTGTAGTAGGCTAGTGTCTGTTGCGGCTTAATACAGTGTGTGTTCAATCTGGACTAGGTCCCGGGGTTTTTATGCATTTGCGATTTCCTCGTTAACAAAACTTCTGGTATCAGTGTTATTTATTTTCCAAATTATATTTTGTTATATAATTGAAATATCATAGGTTGTGCGCTGAATGAATCAATTGGGAGATCCGACCTTTGGTTCTTGATTGAAATTGATTGATACGTGAACATTGGTCTTTGGTACCGTTCAAGTTAATTTCTCTTGTATTCAATTAGACTCGCAGATTTCTATTTGCTTGAGTAAGTATTTGTTGATGGTGGTTTTTAGCTTAGGGTTAAAATCATAAAACCGTATAACTGACATGACGTCACAATGACCATTAGAATATTTATTGAATCAATCAGCATACCTATGCGGGGTACCTTTTTTTTTTACATGAGTCATGTTCTACGACAGAACCCTTAACATTGACTGACATCATCTATGCCAACCATGCCAGCCGCACCACTGTGCCAATGGAAAACCATGCCAGCCACATCTCCGCGCGAAGGCATGCCAACCGCACCACTATGCTAATGGGAAACCATGCCATCCACATTACCGTGCCAAGGTATTCCAACCTCACCACTGTGCCAATGGAAAACCATGCCAGCCACATCTCCGCGCCAAGGCATGCCAACCATGTCAACCGTACCACTATGGCAATGTCAAACCATGCCAGCCACATCTCCACGCTCAGGCATGCCAACCATGCTAGCCGCACCATTGTGCCAATGGAAAACCATGCCAGCCATTTCTACCGCGCCAAGGTACGCCAACCATGCTAGCCGCACCATGCACCAATGGCATGCCAAACCCTTGGCCCCACCATGCCAAGACAACCGCACCTTTCCTTGGCCCCAACCATGCAAGATGTACCATGCCCCAATGGCATTCCAAACCCTTGGCCCCACCATGCCAAGCCAACTGCACCTTTCCTTGGCCCCACCATGCCAAGCCAACTTCACCTTGCCTTGTGTCACACCTTCAAACTCACCAAGAAGTTTCTGCGAAAGTGTAACCCGGAAGCACAATGGTCTTATGAATCGAACTTCACCCACTTGCACTTCAGCCTTATAAGTTTGCACCTATGCAAACAGCCAACACATCAGGTCAATCAGCGGAAGTCTTTTATAGCCTTCTTTCTCTTCTCTAAGCTTGTCAAATGCACCCCATAATGCACTCAATTCATGCCATACTTTACCAACAATAATCAGCCAACCAAGAACATTTAGAACATGACACAATCAATTATTTTTATTGCATCAAGGGGAAGAAATACAAAACTTGCCCACTTGGGGACTTACACAGACTTGTTCACTCCCTGAACCAAGTCTAAGTCTTACAAAAACTCTCCTACTCACTCACATATGCAATCTACACTCTCACATATGTTAGTTTTCACTCACACAGGCTAGGCTACCGAATTTCCCATGCCTTGGGACTATTTATACAGTAGATTTTCTTGGCCAAACCGTGCATAACCGTTACACACGCTAGAGACAGCCATCTGTCTTGGGGAGCAGTTTCATAACCGCCAACTACTATGCCAACTGGCCAGTTTTCCTTTAACTTGCGCCAATCGTCCAACACCTGTTCTCTTGGCAGTTAAAACTCTTCTCCCACGATTATAAACTCCTTTATAACCGCTCCTATTCATCACGCGTCATTGGCATGCTTGTGAAGCTCGTAACCAACTTGTAACCGTCACTTGAGCCTTATTACGCCACTTGTCTTGGCCTACTGGATTCTGCCTTGTGCCAACGTACATCCCTCTTGGCCCTGCATTTTTATTACTCTAAGCTAATGCACGGACACTCTTTAGGCTTTACTTGTTGAGGCCAACTCCTTAGCTCACTCTAGTTACTCATGCGTCACGTATATGCTTCACTTCGCCAATTAGCTTGACAATAGCAATGCAACTCTTGCATTGCCAACTTGTTTGCATTGTTCAAGATTTGGCCAGCCTTAAAATAATGCCATAGACCAACTCTTGATCTATTCTACACTCTTGCATTATCCTTGAGTTTGGGCCAACTCAATTCAACGGATATGCCTTAATGCCAACATCGCATGTTGCATCTGTCACTTTGTCTTTGTCTTGCCTTCCTTCAATGAAGCTTCATTGTGTCGGCCAATAAGCTTCATTCCTTAGCCAAATATCTTTAAAATGTAGCGCCACTCTTGCGCTTCATTGGCCCTGTAGGGTTATGCCATTCTTGACACTTAACAGTCTATACAGTATACCGCTATTATGGCTTCGTAATGTGCCATTACGGCGGAACTCTGACTTGTCCTGCAACTCCGTAACGCGTTATTATTATGCATCACTTGCAGCACCGTAATAAACCTCCCCCACATAATCCGTTCAACTCCCTCGTTGAACGCAACCAAGTATACTCAACATACTTGTTCTTCGGCCTTGTACACTTCTGAGCCACTCAAAATTCAGCAAACTTATTTAGCATTCCTTCTTGCCAAATTTTTTATGCCTAGTACCACATGCCACCACTTAGCTTTACTTCTTTGTTATTGATCCTACTGACTTGTACTGTTGTTTTCACGTTGCGCATACGTTCCAACTCCCACTACAACCGTATATAAATACCCAAATGCTACTTGTAAATTCTTTTTGCCAATTCCCTGAATTGTACTTGAATTTCGCATGAATCATTTGCGCCTAAGTGTACGCACTGAGTGATTCTTCTCAATTTGATCATCATGATCATTGACATCGCTTTCCGACTTTGCCTCTTGCATCCACTTAACGTGATAAGGACTTATAAACGACTTGGCTTCATTTTCAATCAATTTTGTTAGGAACTTTCCGTTGAACTGTTGTTCACCGCGCTCTTCATTAAGCACGTCACAAAGTGAATAAGGGTTCTCTTTGCATTAGACACCCGAATTCAACGCTTCATGCCTCGCCAAACTCTGATTATGCAAAAAACATTCAAGAACTCATTTCTATGAATGTGGCCACCAAGTATGAACTCTATACTTATGCCATTTTGCATACCCGAACTGGAATGATGAGTTTTCTTTGCTTAACTTCCATGCAACAAAACTATTGAGTTGCACAGCCCATTTAAAACTGTGACTAACTATCTCTTTGGACATATCATTAGCTAACCCTTTAGCTGTCCATATGCTATGCCTTCAAAGCCAATATGTCTCCAAATACTTCTTTGAACTGCATTGCTAATTTCCTGGAAAGTGTGTGCATCTTTCTCTAAGGCCATGAGTTCTACCCAACTCATGCTTGCTGATAATGTGATTTCTTACTTGCTGCATTGCTTGCACCGTCGATGCCCATCTGCCGTCGTGCTATTCTGCAATTCCCAAACAGCAACATCACTTTTCCACCAACTAGGACCCATGTCCTATGCTTTGCTTATTAGCTTTCAACTTGTCTTGCTATTGCATACGTTAGGCTAAGTATGCTACTTGCAGCATCTCCCCATGAACTAGATTTACATCGTAAATAAAGAGGCAAGGCTTTATAAACGAAAACACCCTCGTTCATTACTGCTCTTACACAACAAGACCATGTACCATTACATGATTGATCATCAACTGATCTCTTCTGGAAAGCTAAAACTTCATTAACAAAGGAACTTGCTTAAACCAAAGCAAAGTATGTACAAACTTGAAGACTCAAATAAAAGTCTGTACAACCAAACTCTACACACAGAGTTTGCATCAACCAACAACGCAAGCTACATAGAACAAGGCCAGGAACACTCTTTGTTCTGGCATCAAAGTGTTGCCAATAGAGACAGCAACACTTACTCTTGTTCTTAGCTTAGTTTCTTTCTTTGTCGAAGTGAGCGACAACTTCGCTGCGTGGTCTCTTCCTTGAACCTTCACTTCGACCTTCACGAGTCTTGCTGGAATGACCCCCATAGTCATTCCCAACTGATACATTAAGTTGTGCTTTGAGTGAACAGCTTCTAGCGAAGTATAAACCTTTGCAAATGAAACATCCCCTATACTTCCGGGCTAAAGGGAATAATTCATCTTCCTTCGGTTCATGCTTGCGCTTCGCCTCTGATTTTCCTTCCTTTTGGCTTCACCTTCACAGCTTTGCACATCTTCAGTCGTTGTGCAACTAGTAAGCCCTCTTACCGCTGGAATAGCCATCTGGATACTCTGGATTTTGCGCCTCTTAAGTTCAGCAATTACACTCGAACTTGCGCCAGCCAGAAATTGGAACATCTGATCTTCTTCACTCATGCCACGTACTTCTTGCACCAATGCAAGGAAGTTTTCAGCATAGGCATGTGGTGTACTCGTCATTTTTAGCCTACATAAACTTTCTATTGCATACCAAGCACCATTGCTCGGCCAGAACTGACATCTCAGTCCCTCTTTCATGTCATCCCATGACATAGGATTGGTATAACCATCCGCTTCATCTTCTTGCAGCATAGTTCTCCACCAAACCTTTGCATCACCACCAAGGTAATTGCCTGCGAGAGTTACTTTTTGTTCTTCCCTAGTTCCATTCGCCTCAAAGTATGCCTCAACGTCATACAAGAAATTCTCAATTTCTCTAGCATTTCTGGAACCTACGTAAATTCTTGGCTCGGAGACTCGATTTGAGCTTTCTCCATGCACGTTTGCCCTTAAAAACATGCCGTTACTGATTAACCCGCGAATGCTTGCCACTTCCTCAGACATTTGCTTCGCATGGCTTGTTAGTATGGTCTTTATGTCACTGAATTGCACCTTCAATTCAGTCACTTCAGCATTGGTTTCGCAATTCAACAAGGTTGCATCGGATACCTTGTCCTCGACTACACAAACCCTTTCGTCAAATTCTTTAAACCAATCTGATGTTCTTCCTTCAAGTAGGTCTAGCCTGCCCTTATTTTCAGAAACAAGAGGATTTACAAGGCTATCACAGCCCATGTCTATGACAAAATCATCAAGATTACTGCCATACTCCTCAAGTTGATCAAACGTACCCGGTAGTTCTTCGTCGATCATCATGCCATTAGAACTCATTTCTAATGCAATATTCTGAAAATAATGCGCCACTTACTTGCTCACAGGAAAATAGATTTAGAGGGAAAGAATCACTAGTGTATTATCCAACAAATACACACGAACTGTGTACCAAACACAGCTCTCATACCTGAAACTGTCACACCTTCAAACTCACCAAGAATTTTCTGCGAAAGTGTAACCCGGCAGCACAATGGTCTTATGAATCGAACTTCACCCACTTGCACTTCAGCCTTATAAGTTTGCACCTATGCATATAGCCAACACATCAGGTCAATCAGCAGAAGTCTTTTATAGCCTTCTTTCTCTTCTCTAAGCTCATCAAATGCACCCCATAATGCACTCAATTCATGCCATACTTTACCAACAATAATCAGCCAACCAAGAACACTTAGAACATGACACAATCAATTCTTTTTATTGCATCAAAGGGAAGAAATACAAAACTTGCCCACTTGGGGACTTACACAGACTTGTTCACTCCCTGAACCAAGTCTAAGTCTTACAAAAAATCTCCTACTCACTCACATATGCAATATACACTCTCACATATGTTAGTTTTCACTCACACATGCTAGGCTACCGAATTTCCCATGCCTTGTGACTATTTATACAGTAGCTTTGCTTGGCCAAACCGTGCATAACCGTTACACACGCTAGAGACAGCCATCTGTCTCGAGGAGCAGTTTCATAACCGCCAACTACTATGCCAACTGGCCAGTTTTCCTTTAACTTGCGCCAATCGTCCAACACCCGTTCTCTTGGCAGTTAAAACTCTTCTCCCACGATTATAAACTCCTTTATAACCGCTCCTATTCATCACGCGTCATTGGCATGCTTGTGAAGCTCGTAACCAACTTGTAACCGTCACTTGAGCCTTATTGCGCCACTTGTCTTGGCCTACTGGATTCTGCCTTGTGCCAACGTACATCCCTCTTGGCCCTGCATTTTTATTACTCTAAGATAATGCACGGACACTCTTTAGGATTTACTTGTTGAGGCCAACTCCTTAGCTCACTCTAGTTACTCATGCGTCACGTATATGCTTCACTTCGCCAATTAGCTTGACAATAGCAATGCAACTCTTGCATTGCCAACTTGTTTGCATTGTTCAAGATTTGGCCAGCCTTAAACTAATGCCATAGACCAACTCTTGATCTATTCTACACTTTTGCATCATCCTTGAGTTTGGGCCAACTCAATTCAACGGATATGCCTTAATGCCAACATCGCATGTTGCATCTGTCACTTTGGCTTTGTCTTGCCTTCCTTCAATGAAGCTTCATTGTGTCGGCCAATAAGCTTCATTCCTTATCCAAATATATTTACAATGTAGCGCCACTCTTGCGCATCATTGTCCCTGTAGGGTTATGCCATTCTTGACACTTAACGGTCTATACAGTATACCGCTATTATGGCTTCGTAATGTGCCATTACGGCGGAACTCTGACTTGGCCTGCAACTCCGTAATGCGTCATCATTATGCGTCACTTGCAGCACCATAATACCTTGGCACCACCATGCCAAGACGTCTGTGCCAAACCCTTGGCCCTACTATGACAGGCCATCCGCGCCATACCATGCCGGCCTTCCCTATGCGGCTACCAAAACGAAGGCGTGCGACGATCAACAACCACCCTTCCATCCTAGATGAAAATCCTAGCCGTCCAAGGTCACCAAACAACGCATGGTAACCTCTGGATCAAAACCCTAGTTTTGGCCACGCCAAAGCCATGCCGGCCATACCACCATGCCGCTGGCTACCAACATCCCTCTTGAATTCCTCCTAAGTTTTACTTTCAGGATGTTTTCACCTCCCTAACGAGCTCAAAACCTAAATATCCCCACGTAGGGAAATAGGAAATTCTTTTCTAGAATGGAGGGGCGGACCATCAAAATCCGAGTCCGTATGAGAATTCTACATATATTCTAGTAAAGGGTGCTAATTAGGGTTTCAACCTACCAAACCCTAATTTAGACAAAAGCTGCAAGCGCTTCCCTTCCAAGACACACACTGCCAGTGACTCCACTCCATGTGAAAGACATGACGGTCATGCTTTCATGCCGCTGGCTACCAAACGAAGGAGTGCGACGATCAACGGCCACACTTCCACTTGAGATGCAGATCTTAGCCGTCCAAGGTCGCCAGCTAAGGCGCGCTAAACTTTGGCCCAACGCCAAGACCTAATTTTGGCTGAGCCTAAACTATGCCAAAATCCTAGCCTGGCCACGCCAAAATCCTAGCCTGGCCATGACAAAATCCTTGCCTATCCACGCCAAAATCCTAGATTGGACACGTCTCCATGCCAAAGCCATGCCGGCCCGCTACATGTCGCTGGATACCAAAACGAAGGCGTGTGACGATCAAAGACCACCCTTCCATATTAGATGCAAATCCTACCCGTCCAAGGTCGCCAAACAACGCCTGGTAACCTTTGGCTCAAAACCCTAGTTTTGGCCACGCCAAGTCATGCCATGCCACATGTGACAATGACATGCCAACCACCTTGTCGAGCCATACTATGCCAGCCTTCCCTATGCGGATACCAAAATGAAGGCCTACAACAATCAACGACCACTTTTTCATCTAAGATGCAGATATTAGCCGTCCAAGGTTACCAGCTAACGCATGGAAACCATTGGCCCTAGTTTGGCCGCGCCAAAACAAAGCCAAAACCCTAAATTTTGGTCGCGCCTAAACTAGGCCATGTTAAAGACATATTGATCATGCTTTCATGTCACTGGTTACCAAACTAAGGGTTGCAATAATCAACTGCTACCTTTCCTCTTAAGATGCAAAATGTCGACCGTCGAAGGTCACCACCGATCCGGCGGGTCACCAAAGCTCAAATTTCCAGACAACAACAACGTGCTACACGTTTTCCATGAAAACACTCGAGACATCAACGCATGTCACAAACTGGGGGATGCTCATTGGGTATTGGTTTGGCGGTTTACAGCGTACGACGTACACTACACCTGTTATAAGAAAATGTCATAAGGATGAGGCGGTTAGTAAATACAAGGAGTAATGGTGAAACACTTTCTTTAATAGAATATCAATTCCAGGCATTACCGGTTACCACCTCTTCCCATTTAATCACCCATTTTCCATTTCTTAATGAGACCAGAGTATGTTTCACTTCGACTTGTATAAATAGGCATTACATATTTCCACCGAACAACAAATTCAGGTCAGGAACATACAATACTCAGAAAATGTTTGCTATCTCTCCATTTGTTAGCTTTCCACTTTCTGATACAAGTCGTTGTTGATGGTGGTTTTTAGTTTAAATCGTAAAACACTAAACCCTAGCAGACAGTAACATCACAATATTTAAGTGATAAAGCATTTACTATGCACATTTACTGAAACCTTTAATGTGTCTCTAAAATAATTACCAGGGTAATTTTTCAAATTAGGGTTACGACAAGCCAAACACTAATTCCCACGCGTGCCAATGGCAAATCATGCCAGCCATACCGACCGCTCCAAAGCATGCCAACCATGCTAGACGCACCTCTGTGCCAATGGAAAATCATGCCAGCCACACCAAACCACGCCAAAGCATGCCAACCATGCTAGCCGCACCTCTGTGCCAATGGAAAATCATGACAGCCACACCAACCGCGCCAAAGCATGCCAACCATGCTAGCCGCATCTCTGTGCCAATGGAAAATCATGCCAGCCACACCGACCGCGCCAAAGCATGCCAACCATGCTAGCCGCACCTCTGTGCTAATGGAAAATCATGCCAGCCACACCAACCGCGCCAAAGCATTCCAACCATGCTAGCTGCACCTCTGTGCCAATGGAAAATCATGCCAGCCACACCAAACCGCGCCAAAGCATGCTAACCATGCTAGACGCACCTCTGTGCCAATGGAAAATCATGTCAGCCACACCAACTGCGCCAAAGCATGCCAACCATGCTAGCCGCACATCTGTGCCAATGGAAAATCATGCAAGCCACACTGACCGCGCCAAAGCATGCCAATCATGCTAACCGCACCTATGTGCCGATGGAAAATCATGCGAGCCACACCGACCACGCAAAAGCATGCCAACCATGCTTGCCGCACCTCTGTGCCAATGGAAAATCATGTCAGTCACATCGACCGCGCCATGACAAACAAATCTCACCATGGCCCCTCTAGCCGTGCCACCATGTTGTCCCTCACTACGCGGCTACCAAAACGAAGTCGTGCAACAATCAACGGTTTCCCTTCAATCCCAGGAGAAAATCCTGGCCGTCTAAGGTCACCTCACGACTTTTGGACCAAAACCCTAGGTTGGTCATGCACCTAGCTAAGCTAGCCGTGTCATGCCAAACACATCTCTCCATGACCCATCTAGCCGAGCCACCCTATTGGCCCTCACTACGCGGCTACCAATACGAAGGCGTGCAACAATCAATTGTTTCCCTTCAATCCCAGGATAAAATCATGTCCGTCTAAGGTCACCTCACGACCTTTGGCCCAACACCCTAGCTTGGTCACGCACCTAGCCAAGCTAGCCGTGCTATGCCAAAACGCCTTTACCTTGGCCCTAGCCATGCCATACGTCCATGGCAAACCCTTGGACCACATGCCAAGACAAACCAAACCTAGCCAAGCTAGTCGCGCCATGCCAAATGCACTCTGCCTTGGCCCTAGATATGCTTGTCACGTCATGCCAAGCCAAGCGATCTTGCCTTGGCCCTGGACATGCCATACTCCCATGGAAAACCCTTGGCCCCACATGCCAAGCCGAACCAAACCTAGCCAATCTAGCTGCGCCATGCCAAACACACACTCTTCCTTGGCCCCATCTATGCTAGTCACGTCATGCCAAGCCAATCGCTCTTGCCTTGGCCCTAGCCACGCCATACGCCCATGGAAAACCCTTGGACCCACATGCTAATCCAAACCAAACCTAGACAAGCTATCCACACCATGCCTAACACACTCTGCCTTGGCCCTAGCTATGCTAGTCACGTCATGTCAAGCCAAGCCAAGCCAAGTGCCCTAGCCTTGGATCTAGCGATGCCATACGCCCATGGAAAACCCTTGGCCCCACATGCCAAGCCAAAATCACACCTAGCCAAAGCTAGCCACGCCCAAGGCGAACCCTTGGCCCCACACGCCAAGCCTAAACACACCCTAGCCGCGCCACCATGTTGGCACTCACTACGCGGTACCAAAACGAAGGCGTGAAACAATCAACGGTTGCCCTTCAATCCTAGGAGAAAATCCTATCCATCCAAGGTTACCAGACGACACATGGTAACCTTTGGCCCGAAAACCTAAGTTTGTCCACGCCAAACTATGCCATGCCAACCTAGCCGCGCCACCATGCTGGCCCTCACTACGCGGATACCAAAACGAAGGCGTGCGATAATCAACGGTTACCCTTCAATCCCTGGAGCAAATCCTTGCCATCCAGGGTTACCATACGAAACATGGTAACCTTTGGCCCGAAAACCTAAGTTTGGGCACATCAAACCATGCCATGCCAAAGGCATGCCAACCTAGTCGCGCCACCACTATGCGAATACCAAGAACAAAGGCGCGCAACGATCAACGGTTGCCCATTCTCTCAAGATGAAAAATCTCGACCGTCGAAGGTCACCAGGCTAGCAAGTTTCCTGAGCTTGACTTGCCAATCCACAACAACATGCTCCATGTTTTCCAAAAATATTCGAGACATCAACACAAATTGGGGGACGCTCATTAGGGTTTTGGTTTGGTAGTCTATAGCGTGCGGCATACACAAATGCCCGTTTCAAGATAGTGTAATAAGATTAAGTTGGTTAGTAAATGCAAGAAGCAACGGTGAAACGCTCCTTCATTATGGGACATCAATTCCATCAAATCCCATCAATACCAGGCATTACCACCTCTTCCCATTTAACTCATCTGTTTTCTTTTCTTAAGAGGCCAGAGTACGTTTCTTTTTGGACTTGTATAAGTAGGCTTACCTATTTCCACCAGAGACACGAGTTCTTGGTCAGGTAAAATACCACACTCAGAAAGGTAACTCTTGTTAGATTTCTCAAAAGCTCTCACCTTCTGATATAATTCAAGCACTGCTCTTCCAGAATTATTCTGGCCTCAATACTCTCTTCGCTTCCCTTCCTAAACTAACCCTTCTCCTCCACTTTGTGACCGAAGCAAGTCTGGAACGACCATTTCTTGGTTTAGGCTGGACTTGTACAGATTGATCTCTCGAATCTAAAAGTAATCCCTTGCAGTACATTATTTAGGGTTTAGATTATTTCTCACTTTCACACCTGCAATTACCAAAATCGTCATAAACCATTTTCACCTATAAACAATTGGCGACCACAGCGGGAGGTTCGATCTTTCGGTTACAATGTCAACTTTCGACCATTGATCTCGTTCTTCGAATCAGACACCAAGATGGTAGAGGAAGATGATCCACTTCGACTCAGTTACCCGGCGGCTCGATTATCGGTCATGACACGACAAAGGATGACTGGGGACTTCCCAGAGAATAGAAGAAGACGATCCTCCTAAGGATCAACGACTTGGTTATCAGACGGCTCAGTAACAACTGGGTACTTCCCACGGCGGTCTTTCCCATAAAACTCGGTCTTACACCCGGAAGGTTCACTTTTCATCAGGAGACCTAAAAACCAAGTAAGTCTTACCTAGACAAGATACGTGGTTTGTTATTTCAAGTTTTCAAGACAAGATACATAGTTTACCATATGACATCTACCAACACACGATTCTAAGGTTTTTCCTAGGATATCTGTGTCACTTTTAATCATAACCAAGACAATTTAATTCTAAACATTTCAGTTAAAAATAATAATAATCCAAAACCATCAAGGTAGCATTTATCTATTAACCCGATAAAACAAGAAAATCAAAAACCAAAAACCAGGCATCTCATTTGCCTTTCAAAAAAAAACCTAAAGATAAGAGGTCCAAAAGACAGATATATTTTCAAGGGAAATTTTCCAACAGCGGCTTGCTCCTTTTATAAAAGGCCTCTTTCGTGCTTTGGAGAGCCGCCCTCTTCAATTTCAGCTGCCTGCACAACTTCTTGAATTCCGCTTCCTGCTTCTTCATCATTTCTGCGGAAGGACCTTAAACTTCTCCGGCCAACGACCTTTCAACATCAGAAAGACCTTCAGCGAACCAAGGAACGTTGAATTCGAAGCCCACGCACATGTCACGATGGAACCTCCAGCTCGAGATTACATACTCATAAACTGTATGACCAGTCACGTTGCACATCTCATCAACCGAAGACAATGGTTCCTCCACACGCTTGACCAATGCATGTCGACTAGTGATCCTCTTAGTCATGGCAATATGACCGTGGCTTTCCCATATCTTGGTTTACAACGCCGCATGCTTAGCTGGCATGCTAAATCCCCCAATCAACACGTGATCTGGATAAGGAGACAGATATGGAGGACCAAAGGTAGCGCCTGTGACTACATCAGTAACCGGCAGGGGATCCCTAACAACTATTACGTCAGGGTTCACATGAGCAATCTCCATTGTCGGAGTCACAACAACAACACTTTCATCTCGATTGGCCTATGTTTTATAGCTACCAGGATTGGTTGACACGGCTGGAGACAAAGCCATGTCATCACCAGTTTCCTTTTCGAGTTCAGCTTCAGAACTGGTGTCGCTCTGCGATATTGCTTTTTATACACACTTCAAAAAAAAAGGGAGAAAGAAGAAGAGGAAGGGTATGGAGAAAACTCACTGATCCGTTTTCAGACCGACTAGAAGAAGATTCATCACCGCTATTGGAAGAACTACTCCCGCCATCTCTGGACTCTGAGCTTTCGTCCTTCTCACGGCCAGGTTATTCCGAGACGTATGTTCTCCTGGAAGTTTTCTCCATTTTCTCGACTATTTTGCGGCTAGGACTTATAGCCGTATACTTTCCTGTATATTTTTTTCATTTTCGGCAGTTCCATCGTCACTGTCTCAATCTTCACTATCTTCCACAACAGTAGCAAGCTTCTGATATAATCAGCGCACCCAACTCCAACTCGATCGCATTCAGTGCCTTCATCACGATCACCATCATTAATTACCAATGGAAATTGCACTGTCATCATCATTCTCGTTTCTCTCCATCGTTGTCGAACTCAGTCCAGCTCCATCTCAGTCCTTGCTAATGGCAGCAAACACAACTCCCATGACACTCAGCTTCACTTCCATTAAATCAAGCTCTTCCGTTGTCACATATTGTAGGCAATAGCAGCAACCAACTCCTCCATACATACGCTGCTCCTTATTTCTATCCGGAACTTCATCTAATACTGCCAATACCTTCCATTAGCTTCTCGTTATTATTGCTTTCAACACCTACAACGTCATATTTCACGTCCTCCACCTTCACAGGAAACTCCAATAACAATGGAAGAAAGCCATTCTCTGTTGGTCTCTCCGTGTTCATCTTCATTACTGAATGGAAACCATCATTAGTTCACTGCCTTGACCATGGCAACAGCCATCTCCTTCATCATTGTAACTTCTTGTTTGTAGATAACTCGACTACATTCCCATCCACTGAATTCATCGTACATTCTCTAACAGTTTTGACAACCAACTGTTAACCACCATCGCCTTTAAAACTCCATCATCATATCACATTTTCTGACCATTTTACTCTCTCGAGAACACCAAAGATCAAATCCATCATTACTGCCATTCTCGACTTCATACACCGGAAACATCATATTACCTTCACAGAAGTCACTGTTAATGTCCAGACCCAAGCTCAAATACATCCATTCTCAGACTCGGCCAACCACAGACTCATCTTCACCGGCAGCAACCCATTATTGTAAAACTTCCATGAATGAAAGCGAAGTACATTCTCTGAAATTCTTTCCATCGCAACCAATTCCTCCTCCATCTGTCACTGAAAATGGCAGCACCCAAATTCATCTCACTGGAAGTTACTCAATCGATCATCTTCTCTCAGTTCCAATTATCACAATAACTGTCCCATTAGTAACCATCAATGATAATGGCATCAACTACATGCTCTTACCAAGTTCGACTTCCATCATCCTGTTCGTGCTCGCCTCAACTCCTCTCTCTGTGCATCGAATTCTGATGAAGAGCCGGCACGGCTGAACTGGTCGGGAAATGTGTTGAACAAGAAGGTGTTGCCCGTAGTAAATCCTACTGGTGCCTTTATAAATTCTACTTTATTCTTGGTAAACTGTCAGTTCTGGGGAACTGACAAGCCCAATTTCTTATTTCGCCTATATATTCTTCATACGATGTCGGAATGAGCTCATTCTTTCGCCATTTTCTTCGTATTTTCGTCCTCTTCAAGATGAAAATAAGAACTTGTAGACTTCAATGAGTTCCACTTGGTCTTTGGCCTTTCTCCATATGTAGCTAGCTTCTTTTATTGCACAATAAAGTGCAAATTCACTTATTTTGTATGATTCACCTAACAAAATACAAATAGAGAAATACAAACGTAATATACAATATTTCGCAAGAATATTAGCAATTACTAGCATGGATTCGACACTAAATATATGAAAAATATGCACTTAACAAATTCCCCCACACTTGGCTTTTGCTAGTCCTCGAGGAAACTATCTAAAATACAACAACTCCATGTCGTTGAGGAAACGGTTGCACTTAGCATGTGCAATAGGCCTTTAAACCCCTAGGTGTCCCTAGTGGATGAGTTATAGTCTCGTGAGGGCTTACGAGAGATATACCCACAAAACCTACTCCAACTTCAAGGCGTTCCAGCTTCCCAAGGATCCAAAGAGCTTTGAGGACATAGATTTTCTGCATGCTAGTAATAAGAAGTTAGAAATACCAAAGAACATATTCATTCTTTAATCTTGAGTGAGAAATAACCACCCCATAACGAGAGAACCGCGTGTTTGAGAGCGATCAATAAGCATTTTGCCTCAACTTATGCCTCACTTAAAAAGAATTTTATGATAATTGCACTCAATAAGACGGCTTTTTTATGGGTCTCACATGTGTGTAGGTAGGAATAAAGAAAGAATCCTACACACGTTTAATGGTGGGAAGGAAAACTTTCGACTTATTTCTGGAGACTCCACATAATCGTGGAAAATAAAGATATTTTTTTGATGATCTCTAAGAAAGGAA
Organism: Papaver bracteatum; assembly: GCA_023529315.1. Classification (NCBI taxonomy): domain Eukaryota; kingdom Viridiplantae; phylum Streptophyta; class Magnoliopsida; order Ranunculales; family Papaveraceae; genus Papaver; species Papaver bracteatum. Next base: position 194,394 of record JAJJWX010002555.1, on the reverse strand, counting down.
ATCAACCACTATAGCAAGGATGAGAGTACTTACCACCTTCACATCTGATTGCAATGATGATAACACTACTCTCACATCATCCAATAGAAACGTAGTCTTCCTTCGACTCGTCTTCTTCATCTTTTTGGTCTTCGGTCTTCAACTGCTGATGAGAAACTCTTGAACTTGTAGAAATTCGACAATTTGTACTTTTTTCCTCAAATTCCTTGTTGCTTGAAACTTCTTGTAGTTGAAGAATAACCTACAACTACACCCTCAGTAGAATTTGTAAAACTTAAGAAGTTCTTTATGATGAACGACAATTTTCTTATTAATTCTCTCAATTGATTACATAGAAGTATCCAAATAGAACTAGAATAGTTACAACTCTCTCTATTCTCTTTCCTAAGATATTTTCTAACACTCACTAAAAGTACCTCCTGAATTTTACATTTGAACTCCTATTTATAGTGAAATTTGTACAGCTATATATGTATTGCGAAGTATCACAATACATCTTCGTAAGATTATTCTATCTTCGTAAATCTTCATACTTCCCCGTGCTTCCTATACCATCGCATCATTTTGTAACTCTTTCCTCTTATATTTATTACGATGTTCGTAAGCTAATGTCTTGCGATATTCGGTATCTACATCTTGCCTTTTCTCATGTCAATTCTGCGAAGAAGAAATGATCGTGAGAACATAACCGTTACTTATTCTTTTAGAATGTGGACACGTCTTTTGTAACCGTCCTTTTCTAGCTATTCCCTTATATTAACTCTTTGACATTCTCTTCCTTATCGTTTTCTTACTTTCTCTTTTTACTTCTGCAATTTTATCTTCTTATCGTATTCCCCATTACCATTTTTCTCTTCTTGTTTATATCATCATGAGTTCTCCGAGGTAATTTTCTTCTATCTTCCGCGTCTTTCACTTGTTTTCCTCTTTGATTTCTGTATAATTTATTGTTTGATTTTGGTTTGTTTCAGAAAAACTACTCCTCAGGTGAAACCTCCAACCAAAAATCCAAGCCCTAATCTTCGAAGAAGGAAATCCGAGATTCAAAAGTTAGTTAAAATACTCTGTCTTCTTTTTTAAACAATATATTGTTGCCTCAGTTTTTTAATCTACATTTTGATTCGTAGGTTGGCGAAAAATTAAACCCCAATAAGAGATCTCGAGTAACTAAACCCACCCCAATAATTTCAATTGATGACTTCCTTCTTGAGGTTGATAAGGAATTTCCCTCTCCTCCTCGTGAAAGCACTTCTTCGCAAACTCCTGCCTTTACTCCATTACCCAGTCTTCAGTCTCCCACCAATGTCAATTTATCAACACTTCTTCAGGATCAACCTTCGCAAAATAATTTTTCAACCTCTTCTCTTGAAAAACCTATCTTAACTCCCAATCCTTTGAGTGTTGTTGTCCCAGAAAATTTACAACTTGCTCTTATTCCTTCAAATTCTTCTCCTCTTCCTCAAGAAATTCGAGATGGAATTTACTCAACTTTCTGAATGTTATCTGAAGTTTTGAATAGTGCTGCAAAGTCTACTAATGTTCGTTCGCAGTATGAGTTTTGCGAAGCGCTAAATAGTTTCATCAATCCTGATATTTCAATTTCACATCAATCCTTGGAAAGAGAAGTTGAATTACTTCGCCAATCTATGAAGTCTTTAAGAGAAGAATGTGAGAATCTTCGTAAAGAGAATCATCAACTTCAAAACGATTCTCTTGACTGTGCGATCCTTCGCAAAAGGAATGATGAATTGAAAGGTATGGTTATTATCTTCATATTTTCCCCTTTTGTTTACTTATATTCTTCATATGTTTGAAACACCCATTAAAACCCATTCCCCTTTATAGAATCCATCCGGAAATGTAGAATGTTGGTACTTCTCCATGAATCAGATGCATCAGAATATCAAGCCAAGCATGCAAGCCTCTTGAACCAATTCTCCCACTTATCTGATCTTCATTCGTGTGCTCTTGATAATTTTGATGCTCTTTTCCAAGAGAATACCCAACTGATTTATGACCGAAATTTTTTGAATGATGATATATCTCAACTTACTTCTTCTTTAACTAAAGCCAGCTTGAGAATTGAAACCTTATTAGGAGAGAACAAAACCTTATCAGAAGAGAAATGCTCGTATTTGAATACAATGACCGTTTCTTCGCAACAATTAAACACTCTTCAGAATAAATGTTGCGATCAAGAAAATCTTCTTTCTTTGTTAAAAGGTGAACTTGAGGATTTAAAGAAGTCTTCAGATGCAGAGATAAGTTCTTTTGCCGTTGAGAAGAAGTCCCTTATTAATAAGAATATAATCTTAAGTACTAAGAAGAATCAACTTGAGGAAGATTACTCTGAACTAAAAAGTGTTAATGCCGAACTTGCGAAGGATAAAAAATTTTCTTCTTTATAAATATCAAAAGCTTCAATCTAGACTTAAAGGATTAGTTGGTGATGGTTTTGATAATGCGATGGATCAGATAAAGAATTGTTGTCTATCTTTAGCTCAATTTCTTACTTCACAAAGAGAAGGTAGTCATTAAAATTTGACTGCCTCTGATATACCTTTTAAATTTTGTTATATTCGCAAATTTAACTTTTTCAAATTTTTACTCGCAGAATCCGAGAATAACCTTCGCAATGCTAAGGCTGGACTAGAAGCCTCCTGTTATGAGCTTCGCAAGAAAAATGCTTTGCTTTCTACTCGCTTAATCAACTCTCGTGATCGTGCCACTCGGAGATTCAACTATCTTGCTTATTCCAAAGATATCGAAGATACCAACCATCAGAAAGCTGTACTTCGTGAAAGTCATCTGAAAGCCCAAGTATCTGTGACTAACATTCTCTTATCAAGATCCTTGCCTCCTGTAAAGATTACTCCTCTGGAAATATCTGATGATGAAGTTGTTCGTGATCCTGATAGTGATTTTGATTATGAGAGTGATGATGAAGGACTTGATGGTGAAAAGGAATCTGTTCCTCAAAGAGATGTTCCTGTTGCAGACTCTACAAAGGATGATATTTCGCAAAAGTCGAATGCTGCTAATGATCCTGCTCATCTTAAAGACCCAGCATAGAGTGTTGATGAAGCATAATAATATTCTTTCTCAAATTATCATTGATTCGCTTGTTTTCCTTTCTTTTGAACTTTTTCTCTTAGCTACTGTTGGTTCTCTTTTTGCAAACAATTCTGCCTTCTGTTTTTGTTCTTTTAAGAAGTACATTTGATATTTTGCGAAGATGATTTGGCCTTTATTAAATTGAATGCTTTCCTTCTTTTCATCATTTGATCATATGAAGAGAAATAATATAACTTAAAGACTTAGCTTAGTATCTCCTTTCCCCCTATTATTGCTCTTCAGATGATTAAACATTGTTGGAAGTTTTAGAATATCTGCTCCAATTTAACTTACGAAGCTTCTGTTTATTACGATTGTGAATAAGAAATCCCCCCATTGAAATATAAGAATAGATTCTTATGAAATATCCTTAAGAAGTATAAGAAGTATAAAATATCTTTGAAGAAGTATTAGAAGTATTCAATCCGTGAAGAATTATCCAATGTATGAAGAAGTATAAGAATTATTCAATCCGTGAAGAATTATTCAATGTATGAAGAAGTATAAGAATTATTTAATCTTCGCAAAATTTACTAAACATGAAATATCCGTTATAGAAATATAATAAGTATGAGACGTTTTTGAAGAAGTATTCAGACTATGGAGAAATATTCAATGTATGAAGAAGTATAAGAAGTATGTAATCCTCGTAAAATTTAATGAATACGAACTATCTATTTTTGATTGCGAGTAAAATCACATCTTCTGTTATGTCTTCATGATATATATTCTTGTAAAAATTCTTCAATGATATTGATGGGATTATCTTCTTTGTTAGAACTTCATGATATATATTCTTGTAAAAAAGCTTCAATGATATTGATGGAATAAATTTCATTAATTACTGTGGTCTTATCATGCCTTCCTAAGTAAAGGTATTATCTTGCCACCTATTTTGTGATAATATTTTTGTATTTGCGATAATATGACAAGCTTGAACATTCTTGCGAATATACAACCTCGTGACATTATCGTCTTGCGATGAAATCGCAGGATGTTTTTACACTTTCATGTAATAACCCATTGATCTCATCTTAACTTCTTTGTTATGTTCTGCGAGTTCTCTTTTTCTGTATTTTTTTTTTTTTTAGAATGCTCGCAGAAATTTAGTTGTTGCACAAATATGACAAGCCTTTATGTTCTTGCAAACAAAAGCCTCGTGACATTTGCGTCTTATAGCACGTATCAGCTCCCTAATGGAGGGTGCTGCCCTTTATCTTCCCCTTGGTTGCCCCTTCAAGGAAGCGTACATCGACCATACAAGGTTATATCTTCCCATCCGGTTCTGCATGAAATATCCTTGATGAAGTATAAGAAATATAAAATATCCTTGAAGAATTATAAGAAGTACTCAATCCTCGAAATATATAAGAAGTATGAAGTATCCTTAAGAAGTATAAGAAGTACTTAATCCTCGAAATATATAAGAAGTATGAAGTATTCGCCCTTGATTGCGAATAAGATGTATTGCGAAATTATTATTCCACATTCTCTGCCTCATGTTGTGCTTTAATGCAAATAAGAATTTAGATTAGTATTCAACATTTCTTTTATCAAAATTTCTTATTTTTTATTTATATGCTACTTCAAAATATTTTTGTTTGTTTTGATTTCCTTTGTATGATTTATTTCATCTCATTTGACAATTATATTTCATGGAAATGATCCTAATAGGTACCCCCTCATACGACGCACTGAGGTTCTTTGCCTCTTGCGAATGTTTCTTCGCCAGTGTACTCCATAAAGGTTTGCCAGCTACTACTCTCCATGTTGAATATCATATCATTTGAAACAAAGTAAATTTTTCAAGAGAAATATATAAATTGATTTGTGCGAGATTTTTCTCGATTTCTTTTGTAATTGTGAAATCTTTGTAGTTCTGTAATTTTTGTAATTGTGCGATGGAATCATTTCTTTGTAAATCAAATCAAAAATCTTTTATTTTCTGTAAAAGTAAAATGTTCAAGGAAAGTGAGCTTTCATGTGAGTCGCAAAAACAAGTGTGAGTAGTGAGACTTGAACCCTTGACCTGCTTCTTAGATTTTCTCGTGACATACCAACTGTGCTAAGCAGCTCTTGCGAAATAATCAAAGTTCTTGCGAAGTAATCATATTCTAATTCCGCGAGATGAATTTCTGCGAAGTAAAAAATTATTTGCTCGCAGGGGGGGAATCGATCTCATGTCCTCTAGTTCGCATACTTCCTTCTTGACCATCTGTGCTATTTGTTGCTTGCGAAATATCTCTGCGAAGTAATCATGTATAAGAAGTATTTTTCTATGCTGCGAATGTTCGCAAAGTAAACATTTGCGAAGTGCAAAGAGTAGAAGTGTTGGTGCTGCGAACATTCGCAAGGTAAACATTTGCGAGGAACAAAAACTCTTTGCATTGGGGAGATTCGAACCCACATCTTCATGTTTGTTGACTACACACATGACCATCTGTTCTAACGTTAAGTTGTGATAGAAAGTCCTCAATCAGCGAACTTACTATGATCTACTTCTTAGCAATTGTACTTCATTCGTGAAAAAATATTAAAAGTGTTGCGAGAAGAGAGACTTGAACATGCGATGCTGAGTTCCTTCGCTTTGCTCATAACCATCTGTGCTGGCTACTATTTTTGTTGAGGTTGTAAGATTCATACAAGTTATTCTCTTTTAATTGCTCTGTGTATATCAAAAATCTGCGAAAAATGATTCGTGTGTGGGGAGACTCGAACATGCGATGTTAAAATTCTCATCTTCGTAGCTGACCACTTGGGCTAACTTCTGTTTGTGAAATAATGAAGTAATATTGCGAACTAATTAAGTAATATCGCTCTTTATAAAAAAAGAAGAAAATTATGCTCGCAAGAATAATTGAACCTGCGACCTCTCTGTTACTCATTTAGCCTTGAACCATATTTGCGAACTTCTGTTCGTGATAGAAATCGTTGCATCTGCGTATTATCTTCTTCTTCTGAACACAGAATTCCTCAACTAAAACTTCCATTTTTCCCTTGAATTTCACCACAACAACTAATTTTTTTCTCTTATTGTTTTCATATCTTTGAATTGTTGATGATGTTTACTCCCTGAAAATGTATCTTCTTCCATGAAATTTCCATTTTTGAACCTAAAATTTGTAGATCTAGAAAAATGTGAACAATAACTAATCTTCATGGAAATTTCTTGAACTAACAAGTTACAGGAAGGATAAATCCATTACTCAATCCCTGTTTCTAGCGCCAATTATGTAGTTGCGGATTATCTCACAACTACACCCTCATAAGAATCCATTAAAATGATTCCTAAATCTAATTAATTTGATATGAAACTAAGAATTAAAGTACTAAAATTATAAAAGAGACACAAAGATTTTTACATGGTTCGATCATTGTGATCTACATCCATGGTTCTTCACTAGTGATTGTATGTAATTACATAATTTTACAATTGAGACTCCATTAATGAATATTTGGAGCTCTAGTTTTTTGGGAAGAAGATGATAAAGAAAATAAATCTCTCCTCAAATTTTTTCTCTCCTCCTAAAATTATCTCTCTTTCTCTCAAAAGACCTCTCAAAAATACATACCCCTCCTTCTCATGCCTAAATGTCTATTTATATGATTTTACATATTAGATAACAACTGTCTGTCCCTTAATTTCGGATCTGAGAATTATCCTGCGAACCTTCGCAGCTTCACTTCGCGAACTTCTTTTGATTTCGCAATCTGCTCACACCTTCCCTGTGATTTCCTTTGCTCGCAAAATGTTCTTTTCTTGCAAGATGTATTTTCTCTTCAGTTTCCCAAGCTATCATTTGTTGTGTTGTTAATTATTCGCAAGTGAATATTGTTGCGATATTCCGCTCCTACACTTCTTTATATATTTTTCTTCCCCATGGCCTTATTAAACAAATAACAACCTAAATGCAAATCTTTTTGTATTTTCTCTTCTTCTTTTTTTTTTCTTTTTTTTTTTCTCTTTTTTTTTTCTCTTTTTTTTTTGACAAAAAGATTGCAACTACAAAAATAATAAAGATATTAAAAAAACATGGCTATGAAATAAGTACTTTACCACTTTGATCTTCATAACTTGTATTGTCTTTGTATCATAAACTTCAATAACTCTCATCTTTTAATTTTCTTCGCTCTTGTAAACAAGTCTTCATACTTGGATATAAATTACGCTCCTTATGTGTAAGTCTTCAACATGTATATAAAAATCTGCTCATGTATATGTTGCTTTACTTGAAATTGAAATTTCTCTCTTCCTTGTATTGTTGCTTGTAAACCTCAAACATCTTTAACTTTCCTTGTAGATTTTGATATAGCTCCACTTGTTGATGATGATGGTGTTTCTATGGACCTGTTGTTGGCGAGAGAGAGAATGGTGCTAACTGCAAATCAAACTACAAGAATATGGTTTTCGTCTATAGTCGTCACCCTCATGATTGACAAAATTATCACTCAAGAGATCAAAAATAGTGCTGAAAATGGTGTGAAGTTGGGTAGCTCACCATTTTACCCGGAATTAACGTACGGTGACACACACTCAAAAGAAAGCTCTTTAGTCAGCTACAAAGAAAATTTTGTCTGGTGCCTTGGTTGATATGAAAATAGGTAGTCTCCACTAATGATTGATCAGTAACTCTAATAATGCGTTTCTCTCTGCTCCTAATTTGCATCACCGGCATGAATAAATCAATTATTTAACACTCCAATTCGTAAGAATATTCCGAACGTAGTTCCCTAACACTTCCAAGTTCAGTTATGTCGGTCAGAATTCTCTATGTAAACATACCTTGAAGTATGCTAGTGACTCTAAAATATCTACAAGTTGGAGGGTTTATGCAAATATATACAAAGAAATTGAAAAAATTGACTCAAAAAGGCTAAAAATTCTATATGCAAAAGACTCCCTCACACTTAAACTTCACATTTTCCTCAATGTATAAAACCGAAAGTTCTGAATTCTGACGTAACAACAGATAAAACGCAAAAAACTGTGCAAATTGGTAAGGAATTTGGAAAAAACTCCATTTCACAAAAGTTGTTCATATACGTGTTTTCTACAACGTGTCGAAATGGAACAGTGTTTCGATAAACTTTCTGACAGTTATGGTCTCTGGAGTGAACTACGCGCAGTCTGAATTTTTCTGACGAAAAGGTATTCGTCATATTTCTCTTCTAAGATAGATTCCGGACTCAATGAAATTAAACATGGGGATGTAAATATGATATGAAAACAATAAAAACAAAAAATAAAAGGTTTTAAGATACAAAACCTATGGGTTGCCTCCCATTTAGCGCTTGGTTTAAAGTCGTTAGCCCGACTCTTCTGTTATCGTCCATATACTAACAATCTGAAAATCTGGTAGTCTGCCCAGAAAAAAATCTGCAGTTCTAGTAACAACTTCACACAATGATTAGCATAACATATGAATAGTAAAATTGTTATAGCTTGGAAGTTTCCCCCACACTTAGTCCAATCTACACTCGAAAGTGGATAGAGAACATAAAATAAGGGAACTTATATAGGTTCCTCTTGTTGAACCTGCATTGTGCTAGAATCAAACACATCAAGTGGTGGATAATTAGAAGAAAAATAATTTGTTAAAACTTTTGAAGCACAAATACTCAACCCTAAGTGATGTCGATCAAAAAAATTGGAAATATTAAAAGGATTAGACAAACCTTCCACAATTTCTTGTATTACAGGATCCTCATCATTCTTAAAGAATTTCAATGAATTATTTACCTCGTTTGTATCGTGCTCCTCTACAAACTATTTAGCCATTCTTCATCAGTTTCTGCCGTAATCTCAGCATCAATATAATCCTTGGCAAGCTCAATTGGGTCTTCCATAACTTCAACCAATTTGGTTTCATTTTCAATCTCTATCTCTTCAACAACCTCATCATTGGAATCAGAATCATCTCCTAGAAAATCTAGTTCAGTGGTGCAAATCTTAAAATCATTGTTTGAGTATGTTACACCATTTATAACAACGGTTATGTTATATCCATTCTCCTATTTTTGAATAGGTGAGTGATTGTTATTATGATCCGGAGTTGAAATAACATTACCATTATTGCAAGGATTTTCCATAGGTTGTTCATCTTCATCAGAGTCTTCGTCAACCTCATAATCTTCAATATCCCAACGACGTTGAAGTTCCGCTCGTATTACCTTGTTAATTTCTTCGAGAGTCTTTTCTGATGATCCAGCTTCTTCTAACTTATCATATTTCTTAGAAATCTTTCTGATATTAATACATTTTCCACTATTATTCACGATGAAATTTTCAGATCGCATCTCTTCTTCTGACATAAATGAAGAAAGAACATGATAAAGAGGAGTAGGTCTTTCCAATCTCTCTGTCATCTGCACATTACTAGAAAACAATTGATCAGAAGTATAACTATCCTCCCATCCATTTTATTTCTCACTTACATACCCGTCATAAGGTTGTTGATATGTATGAGAGTATCCATAAGGCTCTATAGGGTATGGTTGGTAGTTGTTATATGAATGAAATTGAAATCCAAATTTATTACCACTATTATATGTTGATTGGTCTTGTGCTCCGTACATGTTATTTCCGCAAGGAAACATGACGACTTACAAGAAAAAAAACAAAAAAAAATCTAAAAACAAAAACAAGCTAAACAAATAACAAATCAATTAACAACCGCCCCCCAGCAACAAAGCCAAAATTTGATGCGTGTCGTAACCACAACAAATTAATCAAGATATTTTCCACTAATTAACTGGTAATATAATGGAAGTCAAGTTCGTTCCCACGAAGAGAAGTGTAATTGATATGTTATTTAGTTCAGCAAAATAAAAATACTAAAAAGGGGGGATTGGTTTGATTATAATAAATAAAAAGATTAATAATAATAATAATAATATGAAAAGATGATTATGAGTCATTTGCCGTTACCAAACATTGACTTGCATAGTATACTCGTTTACCTTTCGTAAGAATCATATATCACCAACCGTAGAATAGCAGCTAGCTCAGTGCTATCCCCAAAACTCCTTATACCACGGATACGGAAGCTCTCCAATATCAGATTCTATCCAACCGAACCTTCAAGTAGTAGCTCACTCAAGGTGTAATCCAACTGAATTCTTTAGGCTTTGTGAATTAGTTTGATCCCAGTAGTTGAACTCTTAGCTCAAGGTTCACTTGTTGATGTTGTCTTCACTCGCAATTGCTCCACAGAATCCCTCAGTAAGGTCTCGTGATTTCTACTTGTGTAGAGATTTGTTTGACTATTACACTTATCTCCCAACTTCTACTAAAATTAGAATGATCAAAAGATTAATCCAATTGTACACTTGAATAATCTAGAAACCAATCATAAACCCTAGATATAGAAAAGACAATTAATAATATGATAAAAACTTTGAATAAACTTATATAATAATTAAGCTTCACACCCAGAACATTGAATTCATCCTAATCAAATAAAATTTAGCCTCTCATGTTACATTGTTTCCCGGTTTCCCTCTAAAGGGGTAAACCCTAGAATATTAATTAATAACAAAAGTGTTATGAGAGGTAGAGATATATCAGATATATTATTAGGTTAAGAAGTATCTCTTATATAGGTATCCCAATTGTAGAAGAAGTCCGTTCTCGATCCCGGTCGAAGTAGCATGCCAAACTTGCCAAAATTCCATCAAAACCAAGCCAACATCATGTATATAGAAAACCACATGTCCAAATAATCTGCATGGGCATGGTCATCAACAATAAAGCCCAGTCCAACTTAATTTTTGGCTTGTCAGTCATGTAGAACTGACAGCCTATTTCATCTTCTTTTCTCACGGCCAGGTTATTCTGAGACGTATGTTCTCCTGGAAGTTTTCTCCATTTTCTCGACTATTTTGCGACTAGGACTTCTAGCCGTATACTTTCTTTTATATTTTCTTCATTTTCGGCAGTTCCAACGTCACTGTCTCAATCTTCACTGTCTTCCACAACAGTAGAAAGCTTCGGATATAATCAGCGCACCCAACTCCAACTCGATCGCATTCAGTGCCTTCATCACGATCACCATCATTAATCACCAATGGTAATTACACTGTCATCATCATTCTCGGTTTCTCTCCATCGTTGTCGAACTCAGTCCAGCTCCATCACAGTCCTTGCTAATGGCAGCAAACACAACTCCTATGACACTCAGCTTCACTGTCATTAAATCGAGCTCTTCCGTCGTTACAGATTGTAGGCAAGAGCAGCAACCAACTCCTCCGTCCATACGCTGCTCCTTCTTTCTCTCCAGAACTTCATCTAACACTTCCAATACCTTCTATTAGCTTCTCGTCATTATTGTTGTCAACACCTACAACATCATATTTCACGTCCTTCATCTTCACAGGAAACTCCATCAACAATGGAAGAAAACCATTCTCTTTCGGTCTCTCCGTGTTCATCTTCATCACTGAATGTGCATCCATCATTAGTTCACTGCCGTGACCATCGCAATAACCATCTCCTCCATCATTGTAATTTCTCATTTGCAGCAAACTCGACTATATTCCCATCCACTGAATTCATCGTACATTCTCTGACAGTTTTGATAACCAACTATTAACCACCATCTCCTTCAAAACTCCATCATCATCTCACATTTTCTGACCAGTTTACTCTCTCGAGAACACCAAAGATCAAATCCATCGTTGCTTCCATTCTCGACTTCATACACCGGCAACATCATCTTACCTTCACAGAAGTTACTGTCAACATCCAGACCCAAGCTCAACTACGTCCATTCTCAGACTCGGCCAACCACCGACTCATCGTCACCGGCACCAACCCTTTACCGTAAAACTTCCATGAATGACAGTAAAGACCATTCTCTGAAATTCTTTCCATCGCAACCAATTCCTCCTCCAGCTGTCGCTGACAATGGCAGCAGCCAAATTCATCTCACTGAAAGTTACTCAATCGATTATCTTCTCTCAGTTCCAATCATCATAGCCACTATCCCATTAGTAACCATCAACAATAGTGGAAGCAGCTACATGCTTTTACCAAGTTCGACTTTCATCATCCTGTTCGTGCTCGTCTCAACTCCTCTCTCTGTGCATCGAATTCTGATGAAGAGCCGGCATGGCTGAACTGGTCGGGAAATGAATCGAACAAGAAGGTGTTACCCGTAGTAAATCCTACTGGTGCCTTTATAAATTTTGCTTTATTCTTGGTAAACTGTCAGTTCTGGGGAACTGACAATCCCAATTTCTTATTTCGCCTATATCTTCTTCATACGATGTCGGAATGAGCTCATTCTTTCGCCATTTGCTTCGTATTTTTATCCTCTTCAAGATGAGTACAAGAACTTGTAGACTTCAATGAGTTCCACTTGGTCTTTGGCCTTTCTCCATATGTAGCTAGCTTCTTTTATTGCATAATAAAGTGCAAATTCATTTCTTTTGGATGATTCACCTAACAAAACACAAATAGAGAAAAACAAACGTAATATACAATAATTCGCAAGAATATTAGAAATTACTAGCATGGATTCGACACTAAATATATGGAAAATATGCACTTAACAAATTCTCCCACACTTGGCTTTTGCTAGTCCTCTAGCAAACTATTTAAAATACAACAACTCCAAGTCGTTGAGGAAACGGTTGCACTTAGCATGTGCAACAGGCTTTTAAACCCCTAGGTGACCCTATTGGACGAGTTATAGTCTCGTGAGGGCTTACGAGAGATATACCCACAAAACATACTCCAACTTCAAAGCGTTCCAGCTTCCCAAGCATCCAAAGAGCTATGAGGACATATAGTTTCTGCATGCTAGTAATAAGAAGTTAGAAATACCATAGAACATATTCATTCTTTAATCTTGAGTGAGAAATAACCACTACATAATGAGAGAACTGCGTGTTTGAGAGCGATCAATAAGCATTTCTCCTCGACTTCTGCCTCACTTGAAAAGAATTTTATGATAATTCCACTTAATAAGTTGACTTTTATATGGGTCTCACATGTGTGCAGGTAGGAATAAAGAAAGAATCCTACACACGTTGAATGGTGGGAAGGAAACATTTCGAATTATTTATGGAGACTCCACAAAATCGTGGAAAATAAAGATATTTTTCTGATGATCTCTAAGAAAGGAAATCAACCACTATAGCAAGGATGAGAGTACTTACCACCTTCACATCTGATTGCAATGATGATAACACCACTCTCACAGCATCCAATAGAAACGTAGTCTTCCTTTGACTCGTCTTCTTCATCTTCTTGGTCTTCGGTGTTCAACTGTTGATGATAAACTTTTGAACTTGTAGAACTTCGACAATTTGTACTTTTTTCCTCAATTTCCTTGTTGCTTGAAACTTCTTTATATATTTTTCTTCCCCATGGCCTTATTAAACAAATAACAACCTAAATGCAAATCTTTTTGTATTTTCTCTTTCTTTTTGTATTTTCTCTTTTTTTTTTGACAAAAAGATTGCAACTACAAAAATAATAACGAAATTAAAATAACATGGCTATGAAATAAGTACTTTACCACTTTGATCTTCACAACTTGTATTGTCTTTGTATCATAAACTACAATAACTCTCATCTTTTAATTTTCTTCGCTCTTGTAAATAAGTCTTCATACTTGGATATAAATTACGCTCCTTATGTGTAAGTCTTCAACATGTGTATAAAAATCTGCTCATGTATATGTTTCTTTACTTGAAATTGAAATTTCGCTCTTCCTTGTATTGTTGCTTGTAAACCTCAAACATCTTTAACTGTTCTTGTAGATTTTGATATAGCTCCACTTGTTGATGATGATGGTGTTTCTATGGACCTGTTGTTGGCGAGAGAGAGAATGGTGCTAACTGCAAATCAAACTACAAGAAGATGGGTTTCATCTATAGACGTCACCCTCATGATTGACAAAATTAGCACTCAAGAGATCAAAAATAGTGCTGAAAATGGTGTGAAGTTGGGTAGCTCACCATTTTACCCGGAATTAACGTACGGTGACACACACTCAAAAGAAAGCTCTTTAGTCAGCTACAAAGAAAATTTTGTCTGGTGCCTTGGTTGATATGAAAATAGGTAGTCTCCACTAATGATTGATCAGTAACTATAATAATGCGTTTATCTCTTCTCCTAATTCGCATCACCGGCATGATTAAATCCATTATTTAACACTCCAATTCGTAAGAATATTCCTAACATAGTTCCCTAACACTTCCAAGTTCAGTTATGTCGGTCAGAATTCTCTATGTAAACATACCTTGATGTATGCTAGTGACTCTAAAATCTCTACAAGTTGGAGGGTTTATGCAAAAAAAAATACAAAGAAATTGAAAAAATTGACTCAAAAAGGATAAAAATTCTATATGCAAAAGACTCCCCCACACTTAAACTTCACATTGTCCTCAATGTGTAAAACCGAAAGTTCTGAATTCTGACGTAACAACAGATAAAACGCAAAAAACTATGTAAATTGGTAAGGAATTTGGAAAAACTCCATTTCACAAAAGTTGTTCATATACGTGTTTTCTACAACATGTCCAAAGTTAACAGTGTTTCGATAAACGGTCTGATAGTTATGGTCTCTGTACTGAACTACGCACAGTCTGAATTTTTCTGACGAAAAGGTATTCGTCATAATTCTCTTCTAAGATAGATTCCGGACTCAATTAAATTAAACATGGGGATGCAAATATGATATGAAAACAATAAAAACAAAAAATAAAAGGGTTTAAGATACGAAACCTATGGGTTGCCTCCCATTTAGCGCTTGGTTTAAAGTCGTTAGCCCGACTCTTCTGTTATAGTCCATATACCAACAATCTGAAAATCTGGTAGTCTGCCCAGAACAAAATCTGCAGTTCTAGTAAAAACTTCACACAATGATTAGCATAACATATGAATAGTGAAATTATTATAGCTTGGAATTTTCCCCCACACTTAGTCCAATCTACGCTCGAAAGTGGATAGAGAACATAAAATAAGGGAACTTCTATAGGTTCCTCTTGTTGAACCTGCATTGTGCTAGAATCAAACACATCAAGTGGTGGATAATTAGAAGCAAAATAATTTGTTAAAACTTTTGAAGCACAAATACTCAAACCTAAGTGATGTAGATAAAAAAAATGGAAATATTAAAAGGATTAGACAAACCTTCCACAATTTCTTGTATTACAGGATCCTCATCATTCTTAAAGAATTGCAATGAATTATTTACCTCGTTTGTATCGTGCTCCTCTATCAAACTATTTATCCATTCTTCGCCGGTTTCTGCCGTAATCTCAGCATAAATATAATCCTTGGCAAGCTCAATTGGGTCTTCCACAACTTCAACCAATTTGGTTTCATTCTCAATCTTTATCTATTCAACAACCTCATCATCGGAATCAGAATCATCTCCTAGAAAATCTAGTTCAGTGGTGCAAATCCTAAAATCATTGTTTGAGTACGTTACACCATTTATAAAAACGGTTATGTCATATCCATTCTCCTCCTTTTGAATAGGCGAGTGATATTTATTATGATCCGGAGTTGAAATAACATTACCATTATTGCAAGGATTTTCCATAGGTTGCTCATCTTCATCAGAGTCTTCGTCAACCTCATTATCTTCAATATCCCAACGACGTTGAAGTTCCGCTCGTATTACCTTGTTAATTTCTTCGAGAGTCTTTTCTGATGCTCTAGCTTATTCTAACTTATCATATTGCTTAGAAAACTTTATGATATTAATACGTTTTCCACCATTATTCACGATGAAATTTTCAGACCGCAGCTCTTCTTCTGACATAAATGAAGAAAAAACATGATAAAGAGGAGTAGGTCTTTCCAATCTCTCTGTCATCTGCACATTACTAGAAAATAATTAATCATAAGTATAACTATCCTCCCATACCTTTGATTGCTCACTTACATACCTGTCATAAGGTTGTTGATATGTATGAGAGTATCCATAAGGCTCCGTAGGGTATGGTTGGTAGTTGTTATAAGAATGAAATTGAAATATAAATTGATTACCACTATTATATGTTGATTGGTCTTGTGCTCCTTACATGTTATTTATGCAAGGAAACATGACGAATTACAAGAAAAAAAGCAAAATAAAATATAAAAACAAAAACAATCTAAACAAATAACAAATCAATTAACAATATGATAAAAGACAATCATAAACCCTAGATATAGAAAAGACAATCAATAATATGATAAAAACTTCGAATAAACTTATATAATAATTAAGCTTCACGCATGTTGATGGTGGATTTCTATTTAAAGGCTAAAATTATAAAAATCCAATTTTTGTAAGCTAACGTCCTGCAAAGGATAAAGCCTTCAAGCGATGAATACTTCTCGCCATATTAATTCATTGGGCATGTGCAACCATACCTGAAAATTAAACATACCCACCTAGAACGGAGCATGTGGCAACCATCCCGACGGAGCATGTGGCAACCATCCCGGTTTTCTGTAGGTATACAACATTACTATTAATGCTTTAATTAAATCCTTGTGTTCGACGTGCAAACACCCATAGGCTACCTGACGGTAGGTTATACTAGCCCCGTTGAACGCATGCAAGACTATCCATGTTAGTCTCACTTGCTGAAAACAAACCCAAAAATATATCTCACCCATCCAACTTCGCAAGCATAGATGGAGGGTGTAGATATAGATTCAGGGGGTCCTGATCATGCTACCATGATCACCTCGGACACACCTTCACACATGACCGAATGGTCAAGACCAACCACGGTTGGTCCTTCCAAAACGTGCGCTCAAAGTGAGCATGACGCACGGCTAGGGTTTCCTTTAATCGTGAGCGTCCAACTTCGCCGGCATAGTTGACGTCTTAGATTATACCCTAAAACAAGTAGTGAAGTGATGGTACACCATTGGCAGGCCTACTTTCTACCTACATGACCGACTCCCTCATAGGCAAGCCGTGGTGCAAGAAACGATTGCCCAAACAAGGCTAGTTTAACGCGTGCAGGTTGAGAAGATCCAAAACGATCACGACCATCCGACTTCGCAGGCATAGTTGGATGGCTTAGATTGCGCCCAAGGTCATAGAGCAAGCATGTACATGCTCACCGTCGAACCAAGATGATGCATACATGATCGGTCTCCACAAAAGAGGTGCACGCAACTCAAAACCGATCGCTCAAAGTGGCCAGTCTAAAGCCATAATTAGGGTTTGCGGCGCAGAAACATCTCGAGCGTCCATCTTCGCAGGCTCGGACGGAAAGACAAGATGGAGACTTAGAAGGAACCGAGCATGCTAGCATGACCACCGTGGGCCCGGCTTCACGCCTAGATGATCGTCCAAGACCGGCGGTGATCAAGCTCCTCGGTACGCGTGCCCAAAGGTGATATGTCATGACCCCTCCATAAATTCTAATCTCGACCACTCATCTTTGCCGCATGAGTCGAGTGGCTTAGATTAAATCTTTGCGAGTTAAGCAGGCATGGGCGTGAACACCATTGTACTACCTCCATGTAGGGGTGATCGGTTCCTCCATTGGAAATCTCTAAGCATGCAAACGTTTGGGACGAAAGAGGCAGCATGCGCGCCTCCCATCCAACGGTCGCAAGCAAGGCTACGATCCATATCATCCGTCCAGCTTTGCAAGCTTGGACGAATGACTTAGGGTGCGAATCAACCAGCAAACAAGGTATCACTATGATCACCATCCGTCACTATTCTTCACAGGGTAACGGACCAAGGCATGGCATGTCTATACAACCTCCAAACGGTTACCTGAAGATGGATGCATGCGATGTTATACCAAGTTCATGGTTCACCCTGCACTATTTTCTGCGGGTCCCGTGATCCACACACTCGAGACATTAATCACGTCACAACTGGGGATACAAACTTGGGTATTGGTCTGGCGGTTTACAGCGTGCAGCGTGCAACGCTCCATCACAAGAACGTGTTAGGAAGACATGGGCGGTTAAGTCAAGATGAGAGAAGTGGGCAGTTCTGATCGTGTGACACTCACACACAACTCCACTCTTACCTCACTCCACTTCCTCCACTTCCCACGAGAGACGTGAAGAAGGCTTAATGACTTGTATAAATAGGTTCTCCTCCCTATTTCCAAAGAACAGAAGTTCGAACAACACAGAAAACCAAGTGTTAATCGTATTCAACACCCAGAGCCTGCTTGCAACATTTTCTAGCCTGCTCAATCTTATGTTAACAAGTCATCAAATAGCCTTCACCTTCATACTCTAAACACCTTCTTCGCTTCCCTCCCTAAGATCAACCTCACATCCTTCACCTGTGACCGAAACAAATCTGGAATGGCCGTGTCTTCGGTTTAGGCCAGAATTGTACAGATTATCTCTCGAATCAAAGTGCTCATCGTGCATCACATTTGTTGAAGGTTTAAACTCACTTCTCATCCACACACACACCCAAAATTACCTAAACCGGCAGAAGTAGTTTTCTCCCACAAACAATTGGCGACCATAGTGGGAGGTTAATTTCTCGGGTGTGAAGTCGATTTCTTCAATACCAATTCAATTTATATGATTTCAAGAATGGTGGATCTTAGGTCTGGATCAGCAACCAATGATGGATTAACACCGACAACACTTACGGTGGCGCTGATATCCCAATTACTGGTGTTACAGTGCAACCCGCCAGTGCAACCAATGTATCTCGTGGAATCGCGTCTTTTACCATCAGTACCAGTGGAGCAGGATCAGACATTCTAGCAGGCGTGACACCTCCCGTTACAAGAGCCAGAGCGGCTGCAAATCCGGGCATTTCCTCAAGCATGACACTTCCGTCCATCACCAGAACAACTGTTACTTCCCTTTCAGGACGAGGATATGGAGGACCCAGAGGAGGACAACCTCCTATCACCATGGTGGACTTGATGGAGAGACAAGAAACCCTCGCTAAAGCTCAGGCAGACATGGCAACCACTCAGAAGGAGGTACTCACCTTCCTTAAAACATTAACCGATCGATTACCACAAGAGTCGAGACAGCCTCAAAGGTCATCAAGAGATACGTTCAGCACACCTGGAGCAGATGCCTCAGCTACGCAAGCCTACCTGAACGAAGAGTATTATGCTGTTGACCACACAAGAGAAAGGGACCAGGAGCGTCTCAGGGAAAGGAGCCGATCATCCAACTTTATTACACGTGAATATCTAGAGAGACTCCTCCAAAATCGTGGCAAAGAAAATCCGATGGACGCGCATCGACACCAACCTCCATATCCACAAGACGTGCAGCGGATTCCTCTTCCCAGGTGATACACCTCCCCTCAATTCATCCTTTACGATGGTACCGGTAATGCTCGTGAACACGTCTCTCGATTTTTAGAATCCTTAGGAGAACACGAATACAATAACGTTCTCCGCTTGAAGGAATTCTCCAAATCACTTACGGGGAGAGCCTATACGTGGTACAACAATATTGCACCCGACATCATATCCAATTGGAGTGAGATGGTCAGCGCATTTTACAAGAAGTACTTCTTTGTATCTAAGCAAGTTACTTTCTCGGACTTGGGGAGAATCTCCCAACGGAACAATGAACATCCAAATGATTTTGTCAAAAGGTTCAGAACACAAGCGTTGGACTGCCATGAGCCAAATGTCACAGAACGATAGCTGGTGGAATTATGCATCAACGGAATGATACCCATATATCGTGCCCTGCTGGAAAACTTGGGATTCCAGACGTTCTCAGAGCTCCATGAAGCATCCAAACGTTCGGCCACTACCGCCCCAGCATTATTGGAAAGAACCAGGATCGTTCGGGGTGACGATTCGCAAGATAATCGGGGAAACAGGCACCTCATCAACAAGAAATATAATCCTAGACCTTCTGTCAGTTTAGTAAGCGAAGGAGGAAAGATAAAAGCTCCAGCGGCGGCAGAACAACTACCCAAGCGTGTGACTCAATTGCATAAAGCTTCGCCTCGAAAGGGAACATGCAAAGATCCTGCACAGAGCACCGAAGACACAGGCTTCCCGTTTCCGATAAGTGAAGTAATATAACTCTTGGAGGCATGGATTCAGGATGATGCTATCAGACTACCTCCTATCAAACGTCCACCAACTGAGAAAGACATGGCAGACCCTAAGTACTGCCGTTATCATAGGTTTGTCCACCACCCAACTAAGGATTGTAACAAGCTGAAAGAAATC
This sequence comes from Papaver bracteatum, assembly GCA_023529315.1. Taxonomy (NCBI): domain Eukaryota; kingdom Viridiplantae; phylum Streptophyta; class Magnoliopsida; order Ranunculales; family Papaveraceae; genus Papaver; species Papaver bracteatum. The sequence continues at coordinate 174,120 of JAJJWX010002555.1, read as the reverse complement.
TTCAGGGAAAAGATAGCAGCAAGAGAGCTCCAATTGGGAAATTAAGGAGTTCACACATACCCCCTTCCCGTCCAAAGTTGCATGATCTTTGGAAGCTCTGTGCGCAAGACTGTACAGTCCATGATAGAACACCTGTGTGAAATCTTGTACCTTTCCAAGGTACAACGTCGATATATATTCATATCCCTCAACCGTATTATGTAAGGCAGGCGATTGTATCCAGAAAAGGAAGTCGTTCCAGCGTCTCAAGCCTCCTTGGAAAATAGCACCAACAAAGGAAATTGGGGACTTTTGACAGTCGCCCATCTGAAAGATGTCAAGTTCGATAGCACATTAATCGATGCAGCTTCTGAATTCAACATCATTACTATCAAGACCTTGCAAGGTGCGAAAATCTCAAAGCGGGAAGCTACCCGTGATCCGACTGTGATCAAGAGCCCAGCAGGAGAATTTGTGGATGTATACGGATATATTGACATTGATGTCAAGATTGGTAACACTCCAACACAAGTTAGATTCCATATAATTAAGGAACATCCAGATTACGACATGATTCTAGGGCGCCCGTGGGTACACAAGGCGCATTCCTTACCAATCTCAGTACCTGAAATAATCTCCAACAAGCCAGCTCCGATGATTTCCAACAAACCTTGGAGAACCGAAGACTGCATGTTGCCCCCGTACCAACAACTCACAGGAATAACGCAACTCCCTGGTGAAAGCCCTTTGTCCTGCGTCAAGAGATTCCGAGCCCAAGTAAGTCTCATTGAACGACCCTCTTTGCAAGTAGTGGATGATTGTCCTGTTAGACCACCGGGAACTGTTTCACCTGACAGGCGGGCCACCAACAATAGATGTGAATGGAGTACTGTCCCCTTTAAGCGCTTCACCAAAAGATTGGAAGCAGTCAAGAATGATACGTGTCAGAAGCAAGCGGTTATGCCAAGCCCAAATCCATTTCAAGTCGGAGATATGGTAGGAAAGGTAACCACATTCCAAGTTGGAAACATGGAAGTAAAGATAACTGCCCAGTCTGATATGCCTACAAAGGAAGAGGAAATATTCTTAGTGGCAGATGTTATCTTGGGCGGTTACTGCAAGATCATCAATGCAGACAAACTCGAAGGTGTGGTTGTTCACTCACGGTGGCTCAAGCCCTACCTTACTTGAAGACACGACACCACCTCTATAATCCCCCGGGGATTCCTCCAACAATTTTCCTTTTCACAATATTTGTAATTCCTTCAAAATGATGGAACTGCTTGCCTTCATACTTATTAGGGTTTCAATATTTCTTCAAGTAATCAAGATTTCATTCCTTTTACAATTTCTCATAAAATCACACAAAGTTATGAGTTACCTTCAAACCACCATTACCCAGAAGGAAAACCCTAAATCCTCATACCAAATATTCATACCGGCCTGGTAATATGGGAGGAATAAAACATGTAAAAAGGGAGGAGGAAGGTATCCTACATGATCTACTTCAACAGAGCCAGACTCACGTCAGGGGGCACAAGCAGAAAAAATATGCATATTTCGAAAAACAACATTGACTAAAACTTTGTTCAAGGCAAGCAAGCAAAGGAGAAAACTTCAAACTCAGCCGCCACTGAGTATATAAAAGAAAAACACTACAAAGAAGAATAACAGGGAAACTCAATTGCCGGTTGCGTCTTCATCACTGTTGGGATCCACATCTTGTGTCGTTTTCTCCAGAGACGCCTCGAATTTTTCTTCGGACACAGCAACTGCCGCCTTAACATCTTCATCATGCGTATCTTCTGTACCTTCTACATAATCCATTGCAACCTTGGAAATCGTACCAATCACTTTCGGGCGTTCAGTCTCATCGGTATCAGAGTCAAGGATTATTACACCACCACGTATTGGGTAATCACGCTTCCATCACATGCATGACGTTCGTGTTCAACCCTCCGTCTCTTCAACCGAGCTGCAAACCTTTCAGTTCTCGAGCCTGCTGGTGCTTGTGACGCCTCGCATTTCCACTTCGTTCGTAGCGCTTCTTTATGTCTTTGTTTCTCCTCCATATCAATTGCTGCTGAAAGAGCACGGAGCCGCCCCCTGACAATGGTTAAATGCAAGACAGACATTCCTTGTACGTCATGGCCGACTTCACGAAGTGGCAAATCAATTTTAGACATCACTTCTTCATGTGCGTAATCTTCTGGTTTATCAACTTCAAAACTTTTTTCTGGAGAAGCTGTAGAGTTATCATCACCAACTCCTTTCATGATGTACTGCAATGAGATTGGAAGTGTTAGAATGTTTCCAAGGGGTCGTACAACAATAAAAGATTCTCGTGATTCCCAACTTTGTTGTTAGGCACCTAATATGGAGATTACGTGGGATTGGGATGGTTCAAGCGTCCTCCAAACAAACTCAGTTGAGGGAAATTTATACTACCCTGTGTTCGATTATGAGCTGGGAGCAATGGGTATGGAATCTAATGTTATGTTATGTGCTATTCTCTTCATATGGAAGTTACCTACAACATATCAAAATTTCACGACAATCGGATGAAAGGGCAAGAATGGGTGGCAAAAAATCAGAAGACACGCAACCTGAAAAATTCTGAAAACCTCCTGGAAGTTTACTATTTCGCGGTTTTTATCCCCTAAACACGCTCAAAATACAAAAAGCTTCTATGTTAAAGCTTGGAAATTTTCTGGGCTTGAAGTTACGTATGCGAAATGTCGAAGTCCGAGTTTGTATGAAGATTCTACAGCAATTTCGGTAAACACAAGCGCAAGAGTACCTCAAAATCACGCAGGCGGACACTAAGGTTTGCATGTGTATCCCTAAAGCTAAGACAACATGTCAACATATTTTTCTACAGTTGGATATCATATCTACAAGTTCAGGACAGCGGTTCTACCAAGCTACAACCTGGGTTTTTACATGCGAGGATAAAGGGAACAAACGACATGTTTATGATTTCTTTTACTACGCAACCCTAACATGCGGTAAAGGGATTAATCGTGGTATGTTTTGATGCACCTACAATCCTCTCAAAATGCAAAAGAAACTCTAACTAAACAATTAGGTTTTGCAAAAAAAAAAAAAAAATCGGACCTACCTGACAAACGGCGTCGGCGGCGACAAAAAACAGCAACGGTGACGGTGAACTCCGGCGGCTGGAGTAACGGCGGAGCGGGAGAGAGCTGGACGTCCACTCGAGAAGAAAAAAAAAATCGTGAAAAAAAAAACGGAAAAAGGGTTCTCCCTTTTATAGGCAAAATTTGAAGAATCCTAATTAGAGAAGGATTCCTTTTTGCTTCCAAAAAACGAAGGGAAACCGGCCCACCCAAGATTTCATGCTTGCGACGGTACATCCACATGGACAATCACTAGCGGCTGCCTTTCAAGGTTAGTTACCTTTATTTCATTTACGTATATTTGTCACCATCTCATGCCTACCCTACAATAGTGTAACCATTGCATGCTAGGCAGGGGACTTAATGTTGATGGTGGATTTTTATTTAAAGGCTAAAATTGTAAAAAGCCAATTTTTGTAAGCTGACGTCCTGCAAAGGATAAAGCCTTCAGGAGATGAATACTTCTCGCCATATTAATTCATTGGGCATGTGAAACCATCCCTGATAATTAAACATACCTACCCAGAACGGAGCATGTGGCAACCATCCCGACGGAGCATGTGGCAACCATCCCGGTTTTCTGTAGGTATACAACATTACTATTAATGCTTTAATTAAACCCTTGTGTTCGACGTGCAAACACCCATAGGCTACCTGACGGTAGGTTATACTAGCCCCGTTGAACGCATGCAAGACTACCCATGTTAGTCTCACTTGCTGAAAACAAACCCAAAAATATATCTCACCCGTCCAAATTCGCAAGCATAGATGGAGGGTGTAGATATAGATTCAGGGGGTCCTGATCATGCTACCATGATCACCTCGGACCCACCTTCACACATGACCGAACGGTCAAGACCAACCACGGTTGGTCCTTCCAAAACGTGCGCTCAAAGTGAGCATGATGCACGGCTAGGTTTTCCTTTAATCGTGAGCGTCCAACTTCGCCGGCATAGTTGGATGGCTTAGATTATACCCTTAAACAAGTAGTGAAGTGATGGTACACCATTGGCGGGCCTAATTTATACCTACATGACCAACTCCCTCATAGGAAAGTCGTGGTGCAAGAAACGATTGCTCAAACAAGGCTAGTTTAACGCGTGCAGGTTGAGAAGATCCAAAACGATCACGACCATCCGACTTCGCCGGCATAGTTGGATGGCTTAGATTGCGCCCAGGGTCATAGAGCAAGCATGTACATGCTCACAGTCGACCCAAGATGTTGCATACATGATCGGTCTCCCCAAAAGAGGTGCACGCAACTCAAAACCGATCGCTCAATGTGGCCAGTCTAAAGCCCTAATTAGGGTTTGCGGCGCAGAAACATCTTGAGCGTCCATCTTCGCAGGCTCGGACGGAAGGCCAAGATGGAGACTTAGAAGGAACCGAGCATGCTAGCATGACCACCATGGGCCCGTCTTCACGCCTAGCTGATCGGCCAAGACCGGCGGTAATCAAGCTCCTCGGTACGCGTGCCCAAAGGTGATATGTCACGGCCCCTCCATAAATTCTAATCTCGACCAATCGTCTTTGCCGCCTGAGTCGAGTGGCTTAGATTAAATCTTTGCGAGTCAAGCAGGCATGGGCGTGAACACCATTGTACTACCTCCATGCAGGGGTGATCGGTTCCTCCATTGGAACTCTCTAAGCATGCATACGTTTGGGCCGAAAGAGGAAGCATGTGCGCCTCCCATCCAACGGTCGCAAGCAAGGCTACGAGCCATCTCATCCGTCCAGCTTTGCAAGCTTGGATGAATGACTTAGGGTGCGAATCAACTAGCAAACAAGGTATCACTATGATCACCATCCGTCACTCTTCTTCACATGGTAACCAACCAAGGCATGGCCTGTCTATACAGCCTCCAAACGGTTACCTGAAGATGGCTGCATGCGATGTTATACCAAGTTCATGGTTCACCCTGCACTATTTTATGTGGGTCCCGTGATCCACACACTCGAGACATTAATCACGTCACAACTGGGGGATACAAACTGGGGTATTGGTCTGGCGGTTTACAGCGTGCAGCGTGCAACGCGCCATCACAAGAACGTGTTAGGAAGACAAGGGCGGTTAAGTCAAGATGAGAGAAGTGGGCAGTTCTAATCGTGTGACACTCACACACAACTCCACTCTTCCCTCACTCCACTTCCTCCACTTCCCACGAGAGACGTGAAGAAGGCTTAATGACTTGTATAAATAGGTTCTCCTCCCTATTTCCAAAGAACAGAAGTTCGAACAACACAGAAAACCAAGTGTTAATCGTATTCAACACCCAGAGCCTGCTTGCAACATTTTCTAGCCTGCTCAACCTTCTATTAACAAGTCATCAAATAGCCTTCACCTTCATACTCTCAACACCTTCTTCGCTTCCCTCCCTAAGGCTCACATCCTTCACCTGTGACCGAAACAAATCTGGAACGGCCGTGTCTTCGGTTTAGGCCAGAATTGTACAGATTATCTCTCGAATCAAAGTGCTCATCGTGCAACACATTTGTTGAAGGTTTGAACTCACTTCTCATCCACACACACACCCAAAATTACCTAAACCGGCAGAAGTAGTTTTCTCCCACAAACAACGCCCATAACATTGAATTCATCCTAATCAAATAAAATTTAGTAGCAAGCTTCCGATATAATCAGCACACCCAACTCCAAGTCGATCGCATTCAGTGCCTTCATCATGATCACCATCATTAATCACCAATGCAAATTGCACTGTCATCATCATTCTAGGTTTCTCTCCATCATTGTCGAACTCAGTACAGATCCATCTCAGTCCTTACTAATGGCATCAAACACAACTCCCATGACACTCAGCATTACTGCCATTAAATCGAGCTCTTACGTCGTTATAGATTGTAGGCAAGAGCAGCAACCAACTCCTCCGTCCATACACTGCTCCTTCTTTCTCTCCGAAACTCCATCTAAAACTGCCAATACCTTCCATTAGCTTCTCGTCATTATTGCTATCAACACCTACAACGTCATATTTCACGTCCTTCATCTTCACATGAAACTCCATCAACAATGGAAGAAAGCCATTCTCTGTCGGTCTCTCCGTGTTCATCTTCATCACTGAATGGCAGCCATCATTAGTTCACTACCGTGACCATCGCAACAGCCATCTCCTCTATCATTGTAACTGCTCTTTTGCAGCACACTCGACTACATTCCCATCCACTGAATTCATCGTACATTCTCTAACAGTTTTGGCAACCAATTGTTAACCACCATCACCTTTAAAATTCCATCATCATCTCACATTTTCTGACCAGTTTACTCTCTCTAGAACACCAAAGATCAAATCCATCGTTACTGCCATTCTTGACTTCATACACCGGCAACATCATCTTACCTTCACAGACTCAGCCAACCACCGACTCATCATTACCAGAAGCAACCCATTACCGTAAAACTTCCATGAATGACAGCGAAGACCATTCTCTGAAATTCTTTCCATCGCAATCTGTCGCTGATAATGGTTGCAGCCAAATTCATCTCACTGGAAGTTACTCAATCGATCATCTTCTCTCAGTTCCAATCATCACAGCCACTGTCCCATTAGTAACCATCAATGATAGTGGCAGCAACTACATGCTCTTACCAAGTTCGACTTCCATCATCATGTCCGTGCTCGCCTCAACTCCTCTCTCTGTGCATCGAATTCTAATGAAGAGCCGGCACGGCTGAACTGGTCGGGAAATATGTTGAACAAGAAGGTGTTGCCCGTAGTAAATGCTACTGGTGCCTTTATAAATTCTGCTTTATTCTTGGTAAACTTTCAGTTCCTGGGAACTGACAAGCCCAATTTCTTATTTCGCCTATATCTTCTTCATACGATGTCGGAATGAGCTCATTCTTTCTCCATTTGCTTCGTCTTTTCGTCCTCTTCAAAATGAGAACAAGAACTTGTAGACTTCAATGCGTTCTACTTGGTCTTTGGCCTTTCTCCATATGTAGCTAGCTTTTTTTATTGCATAATAAAGTGCAAATTCACTTCTTTTGGATGATTCACCTAACAAAACACAAATAAAGAAAAACAAACGTAATATACAATAATTCGCAAGAATATTAGCAATTACTAGCATGGATTCGACACTAAATATATGAAAAATATGCACTTAACAAATTCCCCCACACTTGGCTTTTGCTAGTCCTCGAGCAAACTATCTAAAATACAACAACTCCATGTCGTTGAGGAAACGGTTGCACTTAGCATGTGCAACAAGCCTTTAAACCCCTAGGTGTCCCTAGTGGACGAGTTATAGTCTCGTGAGGGATTACGAGAGATATACCCACAAAACCTACTCCAACATCAAAGCGTTCCAGCTTCCCAAGCATCCAAAGAGCTATGAGGACATAGAGTTTCTGCATGCTAGTAATAAGAAGTTAGAAATACCAAAGAACATATTCATTCTTTAATCTTGAGTGAGAAATAACCACTACATAATGAGAGAACCGCGTGTTTGAGAGCGATCAATAAGAATTTCGCCTCGACTTCTGCCTCACTTAAAAAGAATTTTATGATAATTACACTCAATAAGATGGCTTTTTTATGGGTGCCACATGTGTGCAGGTAGGAATAAAGAAAGAATCCTACACACGTTTAATAGTGGGAAGGAAACCTTTCGAATTATTTCTGGAGACTCCACATAATCGTGGAAAATAAAGATATTTTTCTGATGATCTCTAAGAAAGGAAATCAACCACTATAGCAAGGATGAGAGTACTTACCACCTTCACATCTGATTGCAATGATGATAACACCACTCTCATAGCATCCAATAGAAACGTAGTCTTCCTTCGACTCGTCTTCTTCATATTCTTGGTCTTCGGCCTTTCTCTATATGTAGCTAGCTTCTTTTATTGCATAATAAAGTGAAAATTCACTTCTTTTGGATGATTCACCTAAAAAAATACAAATAGAGAAAAACAAACGTAATATACAATAATTCGCAAGAATATTAGCAATTACTAGCATGGATTCGACACTAAATATATGCAAAATATGCACTTAACAGACACTAGCATCAAGAATGTCTGTTAATGGATCCTCTAGAGCCGCCAACTGACAAACGAGAGGGACCCCTTGGTTGAAACCCATATGCCGAGCTGCTCGCTTAATATTATAAGAGACTGCCTGACACGATCCTCGAAAGAAATAAAGTATATAGCCAGACGTGCAACTTCGCATGAATACAATCTCACCGATGCCCAGATTCACTCCATCAGAAAGCAAAGTGTAAGTACTGAATATCGCAAGATAATAATTCACGAGTATCGTAATAAATAAAGGAGAAAAGAGATATAAAATGCTACGATGATAGAAGTAGCGGGGGGAAATATGAAGTTTTGCGAGGATGAAGTAATTTTGCGAGTATGAATTGTGATACTTCGCAATTCATATATAGCTATATAAGTTTTACTATAAATAGGAGTTCATATGTAAAATTCGGGAGGTTCTTTGAGTAAGTGTTAGAAAATATCTTAGGAAAGAGAATAGAGAAAGTTGTAACTATTCTAGTTCCATTTAGATACTTCTTTGTAATCAATTGAGAACATTAATAAGAAAATTGTTATTCATCATCAAGAACTTCTTGAGTTTTTACTAATTCTATTGAGGGTGTAGTTGTAGGTTATTCTGCAACTACATAATTGGCGCTAAACAGAGGATTTGAAGAATTCTGTACAGAAAAAAATGACAAGAAGAAGAAACACATCAGAACCATTAACTGAAGTAAGAAGAAGTGTAAGATTAGCAGGAGGAGAAGCAAATATAACAGGAGAACCTAGTAGGAGAAGGAGTAATCGAAGAAATCAAGCTCAACAAGTAGGAGATCATGATCAAGTGAGTATACACACTTGGAGAACTAATACACCAGAAGAAGAAGATAGAGAACCACAAATCGGAAAAATGGGAGGTTGATGGGAGGAACAATTCCTGAAAGAGAAAGGGAGATGTTAGAAACATTGAGACAAGGAATCCAAAAAGAACGAATGATCGAAGCTGAAGAACGTGCCAAATTAACAAGAAAAAATCAAGAATTGAGGATGGAAAATGAGATGTTACAGAGGAAATCTCAAAGTGTTGCAAGATCAAATGTTAGAACAGAAAGAGAAGGACAAAATTCACCGATAATCAATAATGAAGATAATATGCAAGAACAAGAGCAGAATCAAAATGAAAGAAATCAAGAGAATTGTTTCATTTTAATACCAAACCATGAACAAAGCATGGAGAATTTACGAACAAGACCAAATCCTAGAGAAAACAATCAGAATCAAGAAGAAGAATAACAACTTATGGAAGAAACTGAGAGACAACAAGCAATACATCAGAACAATCACGAGAATGGAGTAAGAAGACATGAAGAAGTTCGTAACAAACAAAATGTTGAGTATGAAAGAATTAAGAGAAGAATTGTAAATCAACAAACAGAAGTGGAAAGGAATGAAACAAATTCTCGAATCAGAGTACAAGTAAATCAAGAAGAAATAAGTCACAGAAGAAGGAGAAATGAAGAAGAAGAAATTCCTGATATTCGCATGAGAAGAATGAGAAGAATAGAAAGGGAAGAACAAGAATTCCAAGATGCTATGCAACTGAACAATTATGATAATTTAGAAAGAAGATATTTGCAAAATTATGCAAATGAAAACATTAATGAAGAATATGATAGAATGCGAAGGATCGCAAGGGAGGAAGCGCAAGAACGTAGAAGAAGAGAAGCTGCATTAAAAAGACCAATGGATGAGAATTCTGAGGCAAATGCACGAATCTTTCGAGAATTAGCAAAAATGAGAGAGATGATAAACAATAGAAGAGGAGGAGATAGAAGGCAATTAGATGAAGCAATAGAAGAAGCTGCGAGGACTCCATTTGCTAGAGAAGTACAATTGGGAGGAATTCCACCAAAATACAATTTGCCCACACTTACCAGTATCTTTGATGGGACTTCATGTGCTATTCAGCACATTAAATCATACATAAGATGCATGTTACAATGGGAGAATCATGATGATGTGTTATGCAAGTACTTCGCATCAAGTTTAACAGGGGAAGCTTTAAAGTGGTTCGAAGGACTCCTAAGAACACTATTACATCATTCAGTCATTTGCAAGCAACTTTCCTCGGAGCATATATCACAAATCACTCTTCACGGTTAGGTATTGAAGATGTATTTGGTTTAAAACAAAGAGTGGGTGAAAGTTTGAAGCATTTGGTAAGACGATGGAAGACTATGTGCATTGATATGGCAGGGCGTGTGGATGGGAGATACTTGATTCTGTCCTTCATAAATGCGATGTTCGCGACTGAACAATTGTATGTTCAAATCTTCAGAAGAAAGAATTCCATAATGATGACAGAGTTACGAGAATTGCAAGAAGAATACATTACATTAGAGGAAAAGCAAAACAAGATGGAGTCATATCCAGTAGCAAACACTAGCAATCAAGAGGGAGGAGCAAATTTACTTCCCAAAATAATCAATGTAGTAGCAGGTACTTCGCAAACATCCTCACAAACTTCTTCGCAAATTTCAGAAGAGAAGAAAATCAATGATAGCCAGCCAAAGATGGTAGCAATGGGCAGTAGAGATCAAGAAGAGTATGATAGAGAGAAGAATTTCTATAATCGAATAGGAAATAACCAAATTCCAAGACTAGATCAACAGTAAGAAAAATTATGGGGGACAAAGGCAAAATTATTTTGGACAAGGGAACCCGAGACAAAATTATAACAACGGTCAAGGAGGTCAAAGAATGGTAAGGGAAGAGATAAAGTTGCCACCTTTGAATACAAGTGTAGAAAAGATATGGCAAGCAATTATCCTGGTAGAGAATATACCAACTCCATGGAACATGGGAAAGGAACCACCAATGGGTCCAAGAAGTCATGAATTTTGTTCATATCATCATTTTCATGGACATTCTACAAATAATTGCCATAATATCAAGAGGATAATCTTCCGAATGATTGATCAGGGAAAACTAAATCAATTTTTACTTAAGCAGACACAGTCGCAACAATTACCACAGGATCCAGCCATAGCTCGCAGGTAGAACACAACAAAAGAAAAGGGATAAGAAATCCTACATATAGAAATGGGATCAAAATCCAAGAATGTTTTCTGTAATTCCATTGTTCATTCATATAAAACCATAGAGGATTTTCATGATAATGTGTTAAGCAGGGTATATGCAAGGGATGGTGAAGGAAAGGAAGTAATGAACATTGCAAAAATTTCACGACTTGAAGATTGGCAGAAGCGTGAAATTTCTTTTGAAGCCATTGAAATACCAGAAGGTTGTGAAGCACATGATAATCCATTGGTAGTAAGATTAGCAATCTACATGAATATGGAGGAAAACGAAGATGATATGGAGGAAGAATCAATTGGTCTTAATAGGATTTTGATTGATACGGGAAGTTAAATCAATATCCTCTTCTATTCTGCTTACAAAACTATGGGGGAAAAGATGCAGATTTAATACCTTCTACTTATAGAATTTATGGTTTTAATGGAACTGCCAACAAGCCCAAAGGAGAAGTGAGCATGCGAATTCCATTAAGTGGAATGCGAACTAAAATTTTGTTCTGCGTTGTTGATGTCGAATCACCATATAATGCTTTGATAGGAAGACCATGGCTTCATGGAATTCTAGGCGTAGCTTCCACTCTACATCAGTGCATAAAATTTCCTCATATGGAGGGTATTGGAATTATCAAGGGTGATTGGGCTGAGGGAAAGAAATTTTACGATACAGAAGTAGAAGTTTGCGAAGGAAAAACTGCTGAGAAGGAAAATTGGAGAAAAAGAGCAAAAGCTGTGAAAAGAAGTGAAAATTTAATGGAAGAGGATTAAGGAAAAAGAGGATAAAGTTACGATGATAATCATATAAGAAATTTACGATGATAATAAGGGATTGTGATTTGCGAAGAAAGAAGAAGGAAAATAATAAAACAAGAAGGTAATCAGTATGTTTACTCGTGGAAATAAGGTATGTGGTAAAACAAAATTTTTATTTCGTGATAAATTTTACGAATATTGTTTGCTCGCAGGAAATTGGGAAAAGTTCAAATTTCGAGAATTTATATTCCGATTAAACTTTCATTAATTTGCGAATAAAAGACCGCAATCTGTGATCAGCCTCCAAAAAAGAAAGAGAGCGCTAGAAAATTTTATACGGGCAAACCTTTGTGGCGTACACCCTAGTTCGCGAAGCTATAATTAAAGAGGCAAAGTCCTAAAGTACGTCATTTAAGGGGTACCTATAACGTGGCTAAGGGTAACCGGAACACCACCAAGGGCCCTTAGTACATGGTAAAAAATTTGGGGTACAACCCAATAATGGGGTACCTATCCGGGTTAGACACCTTGGATTCTCACCTAATCTAACGACATTACGCAATATAAAATGCGGTGTAAGAATATTTAGTTTGGGCGACTAAGGCATACTGTCTTTCCCAAGAAGTGCAGAAAACGATCAAGGCGCCGAGGTACACGGTTGAGTCAAGAGTGCCGGGTGAGGTTGAACCACATCTGCCATTTTTGACAAGTTTTGGCAAATGATGCACTTGGACCAAAGATACCCCATAGGGTGCAACCTCGTAACTATAAGCCCTATAGGCAAAAAGGATAAGAGGTTGCGATCAAAAGATGGTTTTTGGCAGAACCGTATGGGAAGAGCTAACCTTGTATGGTCGATGTACGCTTCCTTGAAGGGGCAATCAGGGGGAAGATAAAGGGCATCACCCTCCATTAAGGAGATGATAAGTGCTATAAACGCAAATGTCACGAGGCTTCTTGTTTGCGAAAACATAAAGGCTTGTCATATTTGTGCAACAAATGAAGTTCTGCGAGCCTTCTAAAAAAAAAAAGAGAGAGAAGAAAGAAAGAAAGAAAAGAATAAAGAACTCGCAGAACATAATAAAGAAGTTAAGATGAGATCAATGGGTCACTACATGAAAGTGTAGAGACGTCATGCGATTTCATCGCAAGACGGCAATGTCATGGGGCTTTATGTTCGCAAGAATATTTAGGCCTGTCATATTGTCGCAACAATTCCTGAAGAGGCTAAAATACTATACAAAGAAGTTAATATGAGATCAATGGGTTTTTGCATGAAAGTGTAAAAACGTCCTGCGATTTCATCGCAAGACGATAATGTCACGAGGTTGTATGTTCGCAAGAATGTTCAGACTTGTCATATTATCGCAAATAATTAATACAAAAGAGGTGGCAAAATAAGACCTTTACTTAGGAAGGCATGATAAGACCACAGAAATTAATGAAATTTATTGCATCAACATCATTGAAGAAATTATACAAGAATATACATTATGAAGATCTGAAAAGAAGACAACTTCGTCAATATCATTGAAGAAATTTTACAAGAATATACATCAAGAAGTTTTGAAGAGAAGACAGCTCTGTCAATATAATTGAAGAATTTTTACAAGAAGTCCTATCAAAGAAGACAACATCATTGAAGAATTTTAATGAAGACTTAACAAAAGATGCGATTTTGATAGTAATCAAATACAGATAAGTTCATATTCGTAAAAGTTTACGAGAATTGCATACTTCTTATACTTCTCCATATACTGAATATTCCTCCAAAAAGTTGAATACTTCTTATAATTCTTCAAGAATATCTCATATTTATTATACTTCTTCAACGGATATTTAATTTTACGAAGGTTAAGTACTTATTATACTTCTTCATACAATGAGTAATAATTTTTATACTTCTTCATATATTGGGAAATTTTTCATAAATTAAATGCTGCTAATACTTCTTATACTTCTTAAGGGTATTTCATATTTCGTATACTTCATACTTTCTATACTTCAAGGGGAGATTTATTATTTACTTCGCAACATTCCGTAAAAAGCAAAAGGCTTATATTTCTTATACTTCGAAGGGAGGAATTTTTATTCATAATCACAATAAGAAGAAAATTCGTAAGATAAATTCAGAAGGATATTCTAATACTTCTAGCGATAGTTGATCATTTGAAGAGAAATAATAAGGGGAAAGGGAATACTAAGCTAAGTCTTTAAGATATATTATTTCTCTCCATATGATCAAGTTATGCGAATAAGGGAAATAAACATCAAAGAAAGATTAATTCAAATTAAGCTTTGAAAAATAAATTGTTGGATTGATTAAAAACACAATCAAGAAGAAAGTGTTGTATTGAAAAGTTACAGAACAGATATACAAAAAAAAAAAAATGAAGTTATTCTTCAGGCGATCTGTTCCCATCAAAATTATCTTCTTCTTCAACTTCACTTTCATAGATTTCCAGATATGGAGTATCTTCAGGAATTTCTTCAGAAAGGAGCGTATGGTACTTCTTGAGAGGAATTTCATTATCTTCGCAAATCTTGCGAGTCATCTTAGCTCGAAAACGCTTGACATATAAACTATGGTTATCTTTGGGAAATTAGAAGTTTGAGATCTCAAGTCAGAAATTTTCTTATTACGATTAGCAAGGAGAGTTTCCAGATCATTATTTATCTTCGCAAGATTTTCTGCAGCAAATAAAGAAATTAAGGAATTGGTTAGCAAATTACGAAGGAAAAGTAACCAAAATAATTACCATCGTAAAGAATTTACCTTCCAGTTGCTTCTTATCATTACGAAGAGAAGAATTTTCAAGCTTTAATTGATTATTCTCCTCAAGAAGAGAAGAATTATCAATTGCGATGCTCGCAGATTGTGAATTATCTTCGTGACGAGATATTAATTCTGCGTTATCAATATTTAGATCTTCTATTTTCTGACGGAGACTTGAATTTTCAACCTCTAACTTCTTACAAAGATTCAAAGTTTTCTTCTCAGCAATAGAATGACGTCTTTCCCAATCAGAAGCAGCTGCACAACTAACTCTTCCAACCTAAACAAGAAAAAAGGGGTTAGAAATCAACAAAATAAGGTAAATAAACAAGGAATAGAGAGGAAACTTACCATGCTACCTAAAGCATATAATGAAGCAGGAGAGACGAATCTTGAAATTCCTTTGAGGGAGTTATTATCAATTACGGTAGGAACTTTACAAGCCTTCGCAATAAGTTTGCGAGCATTCGCTGTAGGAGAATTTCCTAATCCACGAGAAGAATGGAGGAAAGCCTTAGAGATGCTAACCATTGCTGAGGAAAAAGTTTCTGGGATACTATAATCTTCATTTCCACCTTCATCAACATCATTATCATCATCTCCTTTGTCAGAAAGGGTATCGGAATTAGAACTAAAGTCCTTCTCAGGATATTTATCATTTTCATCACAAAGATCTTCCTCAATGTTCTCATTAGAAGAAATTACATTGGAATGAGATTTGGTTGAGAGTATCTTCTTTTTCTTCCTTTCGTAAACAACATCTTGAAGTTTTCTTTTTTCTTTGCGAAGAGCATCATATTGACTACCAGAAGCTTGGGAGACCTTCGCAGAACGAAGAGTTTGTTGCCTCGCAGTAAGCCTTTTAGAGGAAGTAGAACTCTTATTTTCACTCGCAACAATCTCAGGAAGAAGTGGAACCTGTAAATTCAAATAAGGATAAGAAACAGAGGAAACAATATATTGTTTAGAAAAATACAAGAGTGTTTCTTACCTCATTTGAAATTAAAGGGTAACAAAAAGATTGCAGAGGCATAAGTGGTGAAGAAGATGAATAAGAGAATAAAAAGCAAAAACAAAGGATAATATTTATACGAGAGTTTGATGAAGATAAAAACTCATTAATACGAGTAAGCGTGAACGGTTGAAAAGAACGGTTACGAAGAAACGTGTCAGAAAGATAAGGGAAAAGTAAAAATACGTGTTGCGAACCTGAAGGGTGGTAATAACTACACTAAATTTACGAGAATAGGGATTCTCATGACATTTCTTCTTCGTAGAATTGACATGAGAAGAGGCAAGATGTAAGTACTGAATATCGCAAGATAATAATTCACGAGTATCGTAATAAATAAAGGAGAAAAGAGATATAAAATGATACGATGATAGAAGTAGCGGTGGGAAATATGAAGTTTTGCGAGGATGAAGTAATTTTGCGAGTATGAATTGCGATACTTCGCAATTCATATACAGCTGTATAAGTTTTACTATAAATAGGAGTTCATATGTAAAATTCGGGAGGTTCTTTGAGTGAGTGTTAGAAAATATCTTAGGAAAGAGAATAGAGAAAGTTGTAACTATTCTAGTTCCATTTAGATACTTCTTTGTAATCAATTGAGAACATTAATAAGAAAATTGTTATTCATCATCAAGAACTTCTTGAGTTTTTACTAATTCTATTGAGGGTGTAGTTGTAGGTTATTCTGCAACTACATAATTGGCGCTAGAAACAGGGACTTGAGAATTGTGGTAGCCTAAATTTGAGGGAATTGAGGAAAATTTGAAGATCAAATGAAGTCAGTAGATGGAGATTGCAAAAAAGAAGAATGTAATATGATCACAAAAACAATGATTGATGAATTTCATAGTAATATGAAGGTAAAAATATACAAGCGAGATTGTAGAGGAAGAAAGATCATGGAGGAAGAAAAGGTAACAACTTTAGAAGAATGGGAAAAGCAGAAAATCACATTTTCAGTAGAATAAATTCCAAATGAAGACTTGAACCACACTTCACCATTGGTAATCACAATGCCGATCATGCTAGAAGATAAGAAAGTTGTAGAAAAATGGAAATTAAACCGAATTCTGGTTGATATACAGGGAGTTCTGTTAATATCATATTCTATCATGCACTTAAGGGGATGGGAATTAAAGATGAAGGAATCACAAATTCAAAATGTCTTATTCATGGATTAGGAAAATCTACAACAAAATCTAAAGGGAAATCGCTGCGAATATTACTTGGGAGAAATCGATACACATGTAATCTTGTGTGTGATAGATATGGAATCTCCATATAACATGCTGATAGGAAGGCCGTGGATTCATGCGATCAAAGCTGTTGCTTCAACATTACATCAAAAAATCAAATTTCCTACACCAAATGGAATACAAGAAATAAAAGGAGATCTTGATAGTGCAAAATTTTGTTATCAAATAGAAGTAACGCTTCTTGATGATTTGTTATTTGTAAAGACTTGATGATCTTGATAGTGCAAAATTTCCTACACCAAATGTTATTTGTAAAGACTTGAGCTTTCAGATGACTTTCACGAAGTATAGCTTTTTGATGATTTGTATCTTCGATATCTTTGGAATAAGCAAGATAGTTGAATCTCCAAGTAGCACGGTCACGAGAGTTGATTAAGCGGGTA
This sequence comes from Papaver bracteatum, assembly GCA_023529315.1. NCBI lineage: Eukaryota > Viridiplantae > Streptophyta > Magnoliopsida > Ranunculales > Papaveraceae > Papaver > Papaver bracteatum. The sequence goes on along the minus strand of JAJJWX010002555.1, from coordinate 156,718 downwards.
GAAAGCAAAGCATTTTTCTTACGAAGCTCGGAACAGGAGGCTTCTAATCCAGCTTTCGCATTACGAAGGTTGTTCTCAGATTCTGCAAATAAAACAAAGTTCAAAGAATAAAATTTGCGAGTATAATGAAATTTAAAGATATACCAGAGGCAGTCAAATTTTAATGACTACCTTCTCTTTGAGAAGTAAGAGATTGAGCTAAAGATATACAACAGTTCTTCATCTGATTCATCGCATTATCAAAACCATCACCAACTAATCCTTTAAGTCGAGATTGAAGCTTTTGATCTTTAGAAAGGAGAAAATTTTTATCCTTCGCAAGTTTGGCATTAAGACTTTTTAAGGACGAATAATCTTCTTCAAGTTGATTCTTCTTAGCACTCAAGACTATATTCTTATTAATAAGGAATTTTCTCAATAACAAAAGAGTTTCTTTCAAAGATCGAAGACTTCTTTAATTCCTCAAGTTCACCTTTCAACAAAGAAAGAAGATTTTCTTGATCGCAACATTTATTCTGAAGAGTCTTTAATTCTTGCGAAGAAACAATCATTGTATTCAAAAACGAACATTTCTCTTCTGATAAGGTTTTGTTCTCTTCTAATAAGGTTTCTATTCTCAAATTAGCTTTAGTTAAGGAAGAAAAAAGTTGAGATATGTCATCATTCAAAAAATTTCGATCATATATTAGTTGAGTATTCTCTTGAAAAAGAGCATCGAGTTGTCAAGAGCACACGAGTAAAGATTAGATAAATGGGAGAATTGGTTTGAGAGGCTTTCATGCTTGGTTCGATATTTTGTTGCATCGATTCATGGTGAAGTACCAATCTTCTACATTTCTGATGGATTCTATAAAGGGGAATGGGTTTTAATGGATGTTTCAAGCATATGAAGAATATAAGTAAATAAAAGGGAAAATATGAAGATAGTAATCATACCTTTCAATTCATCATTTCTTTTTACGAAGAATCGCACGATCGAGAGAATTATTACGAAGATGATGATTTTCTTTACGGAGATCCTCGCATTCTGCTTGAGAAGATTTCAAAGATTGGCGAAGCAATTCAATTTCTTTTTCCAAGGATTGACGTGAAGAAGAAATGTCTGGATTGACGAAATTATTCAGAACTTCGCAAAACTCATATTACGAACGAACATTAGTAGACTTCGCAGTATTGGTCAAAACCTCATATAACATTCGGAAAGTTGATTAAATTCCATCTCGAATTTCCTGAGGAAGAGGAGAAGAATTTGAAGGAATAAGAGCAAGATGCAAATTGTCTGGAGAAATAGCACTCAAAGGATTTGGGGACAAGACAGGTTTTTCAAAAGAAGAAGTTGAAGAAATATTTTGCGAGGGTTGTTTTTCAAGAGAAGAAGTTGAAGAAATATTTTGTGAGGGTTGATCTTGAAGAAGTGTTGATAAATTGACACTGATGGGAGATTGAAAGGTAGGTAATGGAGTAGAGGCAGGAGTGTGTGAAGAAGCATTTTCACGAGGAGGAGAGGAAAATTCCTTATCAACTTCAGGAAGGAAATCATCAATTGGAATTAATGGTGTGGGTTTAGTTATTCGAGATCTCTTACTAAGGTTTGGTTTTTCTCCAACCTGCGAATCAAAATGTAGATTAAAAACTGAGGCAACAATATATTGTTCAGGAAAGAAGGCAAAGTATTTTAACTACCTTTTGATTCTCATATTTTCTTCTTCGTGGATTAGGGCTTGGATTCTTTAATTGAGATTTCATCTGAGGAGTTATTTTGCTGAAATAAACCAAAATCAAATAACAAATTATACAGAAATTAAAGAGGAGAACAAATGAAATACGCAGAGATAGAAGGAAATTACCTTGGAGAACTCATGAAGATATATTAGAAGAAAAAATTGCAGAGAAAACAGTAATAGAGAGTATGAGTAGAAGATAGAATTGCGGAAATAAGAAGAAGAAAAGGAAGAGAATATAAAGGAGTTATATAAGGGAATAACTAAAAAAGAACGGTTACAAAAGATGTGTCAAAATTTTAAAAGACTAAGTAACGGTTATGTTCTCACGATCATTTCTTCTTCGTAGAATTGACATGAGAAGAGGCAAGATATAGGTACTGAATATCGCAGGATAATAGTTCACGAGTATCGTAATAAATAAAGGAGAAAAGAATTATAAAATGATACGATGATAGAAGTAGCGCGGAGAAATATGAAGTTTTGCGAGGATGGAATAATGTTGCGAGTATGAGTTGCGATACGTCGCAACTCATATACAGCTCTATAAGTTTTACTATAAATAGGAGTTCAAATGTAAAATTCAGGAGGTTCTTTTAGTGAGTGTTAGAAAATATCTTAGGAAAGAGAATAGAGAAAGTTGTAACTATTCTAGTTCCATTTAGATACTTCTTTGTAATCAATTGAAAACATTAATAAGAAAATTGTTATTCATCATCAAGAACTTCTTGAGCTTTTACTAATTCTACTGAGGGTGTAGTTGTAGGTTATTCTGCAACTACACCGCAAAGATCAATTTCCACGTCCAAGACCACTCACGCCATGCCACGGCCCCATCACGCCATACCACGGCCCTACTGCGCCTAGCCACCCATATATGCCATTGTTGCGGCCCTAGCCAAGCCCTCGCTCCATCACCGCGGCCCCACTGCGCCTAGCCACCCATGTATGCCATTGTCGCGGCCCTAGCCAATCCCTCGCTCCATCACCGCGTCCCCACCACGCCTAGCCGCCCCTGCATATTCCACCATACCATTTTCGCGGCCAGGACCACGCCACCTATTGGCCCCTATATCCAAGCCATCCACTTGCTTCGCCTTCCAAGACCGCGCCCCCTTTGCCTTGGAGATGTACGACCATACCAAGCCGGTAACTTTCATCTCACCACTCCACGGTCTGTATTCCAAGTACAACTTACACAGGGCCACCAACACATGAATCCAAAACTCTCTTCACCACTCAAAAGGTTAGTCAGATTCTCATGACCATCTTTACCATGATTTACATCTTGATTCCGTCCTCGTCTGTCACCATCATATGCTTACCTCGCAACAAGGCACCTGTTCCGAGCTAATCAGGGGACTTAATGTTGATGGTGGTTTTTAGTTAAGGGTTAAAATCATAAAACACTAAACCCTAGAAGACAGTGACGTCACAATATTTAAGTAATAAAGCATTTACTAGGCACATTTACAGAAACCTTTAATGTGTCTCTAAAATAATTACCAGGGTATATTTTTCAAATTAGGGTTACGACAAGCCAAACCCTAATTCCCACGTGTGCCAATGGAAAATCATGCCAGCCACACCGACCGCGCCAAAGAATGCCATCCATGCTAGTCGTACCTCTGTGCCAAGGACAAATCATGATAGCCACACCAAATCGCGCCAAAGCATGCCAACCATGCTAGCCGCACCTCTGTGCCAATGGAAAATCATTCCAGCTACACCAACCGCGCCAAAGAATGCCAACCATGCTAGTCGTACCTCTGTGCCAAGGACAAATCATGACAGCCACACCAAATCACGCCAAAGAATTCCAACCATGCTAGCCGCACCTTTGTGCCAATGGGAAATCATGCCAGCTACACCAACCGCGCCAAAGCATGCCAACCATGCTATCTGCACCTCTGTGCCAATGGAAAATCATGTCAGCTACACCAAACCGCGCCAAAGCATGCCAACCATGCTAGCCGCACCTCTGTGCCAATGACAAATCATTCCATCCACACCAACCGCGCCAAAGCATACCAACCATGCTAGCCGTACCTCTGTGCCAATGGAAAATCATGCCAGCCACATCGACCATGCCAAAGCATGCCAACCATGCTAGTAGCACCTCTGTGCCAATGGAAAATCATGCTAGCCACACCGACCGTGCCAAAGCACGCCAACCATGCTAGCTACACCTCTGTGCTAATATCAAATCATGCCAGCCACACCGAGCGCGCCAAAGCATGCCAACCATGCTAGCCCCACCTATGTGCCAATGGAAAATCATGCCAGCCACACTGACCGCGCCATGCCAAACACATCTTTCCATGGCCCCTCTAGCCGCGCCACCCTGTTGGCCCTCACTACGCAGCTACCAAAACGAAGGCGTGTAACAATCAACGGTTGCCCTTCAATCCCAAGAGTAAATCCTGGCCGTCTAAGGTCGCCTCACGACCTTTGGCCCAAAGCACTAGCTTGGTCACGCAACTATCCAATCTAGCCGTGCCATGCCAAATACATCTCGCTATTGCCCCACTAGTTGTGCCACCCTATTGGCCCTCACTATGCGGCTACCAGAACGAAGGAGTGTAACAATCAACGGTTTCCCTTCAATCCCAGGAGAAAATCCTGGCCGTTTAAGGTCACCTCATGACCTTTGGCCCAAAACCCTATCTTGGTCACGCACCTAGCCAAGCTAGCCGCGTCATGCCAAAATGCCCTTACCTTGGCCCTGGCCATGCCATACGTCCATGGGAAACCCTTGGCCTCACATTCCAAGCCGAACCAAACCTAGCCAAGCTAGACGCTCCATGCCAAACGCACTCTTTCCTTGGCCCTGGCTACGCCATACACCCATGGAAAACGCTTGGCCCAACATGACAAGCCGAACCAAACCTATCCAAGCTATCCGCGCCATGCCAAATGTACTCTGCCTTGGCCCTTGCTGTGCTAGTCCCGTCATTTCAAGCCAAGCGCTCTTTCCTTGGCCCTGGACACGCCATACGCCATGGAAAACCCTTGGCCCCACATGCCAAGCCAAACCAAACCTATCCAAGCCAGCCCCGCCATGCCAAACACACTCTTCCTTGGCCCTAGCTTTGCTAGTCATGTCATGCCAAGCTAAGCGCCCTTGCCACGCCATACGCCCATGGAAAACCCTTGGCCCCACAGGCCAAGCCAAAATCGCACCTAGCCAAATCTATCCACTCCCAAGGCGAACCCTTGGCCCCACACGCCAAGCCTAAACACACCCTAGCCGCGCAACCCTGTTGGCCCTCACTATGCGGCTGCCAAAACAAGGGAGTGCAATAATCAACGGTTGCCCTTCAATCCCAGGAGCAAATCCTATCCATCCAAGGTTACCAGAAGACACATGGTAACCTTTGGCCTGAAAACCTAAGTTTTTCCACGCCAAACCATGCCATGCCAACGACATGCCAACCTAGTCGCGCCACCACGCTGGCCCTCACTACGCGTCTACCAAAACAAAGGCGTGCGACAATCAATGGTTGCCATTCAATCCCAGGAGAAAATCCTAGCCATCCAAGGTTACCAGACGACACATGGTAACCTTTGGCCCGAAAACCTAAGTTTGGCCACGCCATGCCATGCAAACGGCATGCCAACCTAGTCGCGCCACCACTACGCGGCTACCAAAAACAAAGTCGTGCAACGATCAACGGTTGCCCCTCTTCTCAAGATGTAAAATCTCGACCGTCGAAGGTCATCAGGCTAGCAAGTTTCCCTAGCTTGACTTGCCAAACCACAACAACATGCTCCATGTTTTCAAAAAACATTTGAGACATCAACATAAACTGGGGGACGCTCATTAGGGTTTTGGTTTGGTGGTCTATAGTGTGCGGCATACACAAATACCCGTTTCAAGATAGTGTAATAAGATTAAGGTGGTTAGTAAATGCAAGAAGCAACGGTGAAATGCTCCTTCATTATGGGACATCAATTCCATCAAATCCCATCAATACCAGGCATTACCACCTCTTCCCATTTAACTCATCCGTTTTCTTTTCTTAAGAGGCCAGGGTCCGTTTCTTTTTGGACTTGTATAAGTAGGCTTACCTATTTCCACTAGAGACACGAGTTCTTGGTCAGGGAAAATACCACACTCAGAAAGGCAACTCTTGTTAGCTTTCTCAAAAGCTCTCACCTTATGATACAAGTCAAGCACTGCTTTTTTAGAATTATTCTGGCCTCAACACTCTCTTCGCTTCCCTCCCTAAACCAATCCTTCTCCTCCACTTTGTGACCAAAGCAAGTCTGGAACGGCCATTTCTTGGTTTAGGACGGACTTGTATAGATTGGTCTCTCGAATCTAAAAGTACTCCCTTGCAATACATTGTTTAGGGTTTAGATTTTTTCTCACTTTCACACCTGCAATTACCAAAATCGGCAGAAACCATTTTCACTTATAAACAGTCGTAAAACAACTACTCTTTCAGAATCAACTATTCTGGTCTCAACACTTTCTTCGCTCCCCTCCCCAAAACCAACCCTTCTCATTCACTTTGTGACCGAAGCAAGTTTGTAACGGACATTTCTTGGTTTAGGACGGATTTGTACAGATTGATCTCTCGAATCTAAAGTTTTCCCTTGCAGTACATTGTTTAGGGTTTAAATTTGTTTCTCATCCACACACCCGAAATTACCAAAATCAGCAGAAACCGTTTTCACCCTCAAATAATTGGCGACCACAGTGGGAGGTCAATCTCTTGGTCCCAATATCAATTTAATAATATGTTTCTCTAACTATGGATGCTATTCAGTTTTAGGGCTGAATATGTGTCCTCAAGTTCCACTCAGGCGAACGGTAATGTTTCCTTTCCCAACACAACTCCCAACAACGCAATCGACGAAGAAATTCCAAGGCTGACTGAATTGGTGCGGATTCAGGAGATCCACACCAAAAACATGGGTATGATAAAAGATGTGATTAACATCATGCTGTACTTCCTCATCAACTTAACGACAAAGTTGAATGGTTCACTTGCCCCGGAAACTCCAGGACTGGGGACTAACATCCCAAATGATCACTCCCAAGTCAACAACTTCACTATTAATCATAAACTAGTAGGCCAGGAAGCGGCCTCACTGGTGGAAATTTTATGTGAACTCTTACATCTTTCAAAAGATCAACGGATGGAGACGTTCACTGCCATCAATCGAATAGCATTAAGCGCGTCCTTGGCTCCTTCACACTTGGAAACATTAAGAATGCCAGAGATGTCCATCAAAAATATCACGTTTACCGACGATGACATGATGGCAGAGGAAGGCCATAACTTGGACCTACACGTCACGGACCGTATCAAGGACGTGGAATTCAAAAGGGATCTCATCGACATAAGAGCATCCTCCAACGTCGTTACCCTCAAGACGCTCAGAATGGCCAGGGTACGGCCGAGAGAAGTCATGAGACAGTCCACTACAATAACTGATTTCGAAGGCAACCAAACCATCATGTATGGGTACGTCAACCTGAATCTATCAGTAGGGCCCGTCCGGTCAAAAGTAAGGTTCGAGGTAATCGAAAGGAGCCAGATTACCACATGATACTGGGAAGACCATGGCTCCACGACAACAAAATCGTTCCTTCAACACCAGTGCTTGAAAACCATGTTAAACGGAGAAGTCATTCGCATCGCTGCATTATTATCACCCTATGCGCCGATATGTGGCATGGAGATTTATGAGCCAAGAAGGGACCAGCAGGCCATAGCTAACAAGGATCACCACACTCCACTGCCAAATTGGACGTCTATTGAATAAAATGATGGCCTTGTTCTGCTTCCCGGATAAACCCGTTCTCACATCACCCCTTCGAAAGAGAGACACGTCAGCCTCCACCCGCCGAACCAGGGTTTGGCTTACACCCATACCAAGCTAGGATGGGATTTCATTATGGGTCATGATGAAAAAGGGAAAACCGTATATCAGAGCCGCTGTTAGCAATTAACAGGGGAGACTACCACACAGTCTCTCCGCCCAATAGGACGCAAACGTAATAACGAGCCGCAAGAGGAAGTACCTGATGCACCACGACAGCTACAAGACGGGACCAACTCTACCATGGACAAACTTGAGGTTGTTAATGTCGGCAGTGAAGAATCTCCACGACCCATCTCGATAAGCTTGACTCTGTGCGCAGACGAACATGTAAAGCTAGTAGACTTCCTCAAGGAATATCAAGACGTATTCACATGAACATACGAGGAAATTCCCGGCTTGGACGAAAGGCTGGTCACTCATCATTTACACGTGATACTCGGATCCAAACCGGTCAAGCAACCCCCATGACAATTCCGGCACGATGTATAAGAACAGATTAATCTAAATATTCAAAAGCTACTAGTGTATGGTTTTATCAAACCGATTCACCACCCTACTTGGTTAGCCAACGTTGTTCCGATAAAAAAGAATAATGGCCAGATCAGGTGCTGTGTCGATTTTAGAGATTTGACCAAATGTTGCCCAAAAGATGACTTTCAATTCCACAACATTGACATGCTAGTAGAAGCCACCAGTGGACATGGTATTTTCTCTTTCATGGATGGATACAACGGCTATAACCAAATAAAGATGTATGAACACGACGCAAGTAAGACGGATTTTCGAACCCCTCTTGGAAACTTTTACTATACTGTGATTCCCTTCGGTTTGAAAAACGCTGGCGCCACATACCAACGCGCCATGACCACCATTTTTCACGATATAATGCACAAGAAAGTCGAAGATTATGTAGATAACATAGTGGTCAAGTCAAAAACTCGGGCAGCCCATGCAGGAATTCTGCGGCAGGTGTTCGAAATATGTCGTGAGTACACACTGAAGATGAATCCATTGAAGTGTTCTTTTGGTGTCTTTTCGGGAAAGTTCCTAGGTTTCCATGTGACTACCGAGGGAATTAAAGTTGACCCAGTCAAAACACAATCCATCCTCACAATGCCATCACCGTGAACCATGAAAGAACTCCAGAGTTTCATGGGTAAAATAAACTACATTCGCCGCTTCATACCAGGATTGGCTCAACTTGTTGCTTCATTTACCCCCTTACTGAAGAAAGGAGCAAGCTTTGTCTGGACCACACTACAAAAGGAAGCGTTTCGGAAAATTCATCAAACACTATCTTCCCCAGCCGTCATGAAATCACCCATACAAGGAAGACCACTGCACCTCTACACTGCATTTAGCGATACTGCTGTCGGAGCTCTCCTCACCCAAGAAGATGACGAAGGGATTGAGCATCCCATATACTACTTCAGTCGAACATTAAGAGATGCCAAACTCAAATATCCCAAAGAATAAAAGGCATGCTTATCTTTGATCCACTCCATCAAGAAATTCAGGCATTACCTACTGTCTAATAAAGTGGTATTGATATATAAATCTGATCCGGTGAAGTTCTTCCTCTCAAAACCAGCCCTGATTGGAAGACCAGCCAAATGGCTCCTCCAAATATCAGAGTTCGACATAACATGCGCTTCCCAGGGAGCCATCAAATGGCAAGCAGTTGCGGATTTACTGGCGGCGTTTCCAGGAGAGAATACCATGGCACTACACGAGGACCTCCCTGGAGACTTTCCGGAAATCTCTTTCATCCAAGAAGAAACATGGCTACTATTCTTTGACGGCTCCGCTACTCCTAACAACGGTAATGGAGGAGCAGGTGTGGTTCTATTATCCACAGCTGGTGAAGTGTTCTCGCACTTATTCTAGCTAGACTTCCCCTGCACCAAAAATTTAGCATAATATGAATCCTTTCTCATCAGATTGTCCTTGGCTAAACAAGCTAGAGCCACACGTCTGGAAATAAGAGGGGACTCTAAATTACTTGTCAACCAGGTGAAAGGGGTATATGCACTGAATGAAGTAACTTTGGCCCCATGCGGAGCCGAGGCACAAAAACTACTTCGCCGACGCGACCATAACACATATTGGGTGCAGTGGCAACCAGCACGCTGATTTCCTATCCACGCTAGCATCAAAACTCTAATTTGAAGGTTTTAAGGAAACCCTGAAAGTGAAGAGACAAACCGTGGCTTCAACATGGATTTTACAACCCGAAGAGGATGCAGCTGGTGACTTGAGAAAACAAATTATCCAAGAACTTAACAGCTCACTTTTCCAGGGAAAGGTCAATCTCAAAACCTTACAAAATTTCTTCATGCTCAGAGGGGTGCTTTATCATCGAAATCCATATGGTTCCTTGTCAATATGTCCTTGAGAGGGAGAAGCACAACAACAACTCAACCGCGCCCATGATGAGATCTGCGGGAAAATATTAGTGGTAACAATCTATCTCCGTTTGCAACGCCTTGGATACTACTGGCCAGAAATGGAAGCTCAATCTCAATTAATTCAAAGAACATGTTCCAATTGTCAAGCGTCGCCGCATCAATTAGATATTTTCAATATTGGACACGCTGGGGACTGGCAGGAGCCATACATCATTTACCTTCGCGATGGCATACTCCTCACCAATAAGAAGGATTCATCCAAGATAAAACAAAGGTCCGAGAGATTCATATTCCACGAGAGAATCTTATATCGTAAATGATTTGGAGGAAGTTTGCTACGATGTTTGAACGAAACATAAATCCCAATCATGCTAAAAGAGATGCACGAAGGCGAACATCAAGGAAACAGAAATTATTTCTTCAGATACACGAGAAATAATACTGGATAACCATGGAAGATGATGCATCTATTTTCGTCCAGAGGTGCAAAAAATGTCAAATTCACGGAAACCTTATCCATGTACCGTTGACTCCCCTGCATTTAATAAGAAGTCTGTGGCCCTTTCACATCTAGAGACTCGATATCATTGGAAAGATCAATTCGTCATCCTCAAAGCATCACGAGTACATAATAACAGCAACCGAATATTTTGCCAAATGGGTCGAAGCCATACCCTTACGAGGGATGAATGGAACCACAATCGCGGCATTTATTAAGGAGTACATTATCTGCCGGTTTAACGTGCCTAAACATATCATCACCGACAATGGCACTCCTTTCACAAACAAGCAAGTACGAGAGTTACTCAAAGAATACATAATTAAGCAAGTCTTTTCCACCGTGTACTACCGCCAAGGGAACGGACATGCTGAAAGCACCAACAAAACTATGATCCGAATCCTCAGTCGGACAGTGCATGATAATCCTCGGACATGGCATGAGCAATTTCCAATGGAAATATGGGCGTACCGAATATCACCAAGAAGTTCCACCGGGGCCTCTCCCTACTCCCTTGTTTACGGCGCATATGCCATCCTCCCAGCGGAAGTTAAAATCCCATCGGCTAGGATTGCCGAAGCGAGCGGAGTTCGATGGAATAAAGATGAAGCATTGAGCGCCAGAGTTGTAGAATTGGACATTGTATATTTCAGAAGGTCCAAGGCAGAAGAAAACACACAAGCATATAGAAATAGGGTTTCCAGAGCATATAACAAAACCGTGAAGCCTTGGGTTTTTCAAGTGGGAGATTTGGTACTGAAGACTGCCAAACACATTCAGCAAGACGCGTCTGCACCAAAATTCTCCGTAAAGTGGGAAGGGCCTCATATAGTCACGAAAGCGTACACGAGTAGGTACTACAAGGTCATTGAAGAAAACAGAGAAAAATTGGAAGAAGTCATCAACGGAAAATGGCTTAAGGCATACTACGCCTGACCACCACCTCGCGCCCCGCCACATCACAAACACGGATAGCCGAGCATCTTTCCATTTTTTTCCATAATCTCAAATATCAAGTCTCTTTTCCTTTGTTTAATTGAAGTAAATCAATAATATTCTCTTATTCTTTCAAAAAAAAAAAAGGAATACAAAAAAAAGGAGCAAAACATGCTTAAAATCCAGAAAGAAATCAAACATCTCACAACCACATAACTCGGAAAAGACCATCCAACAGATTGTAATCCCTCCAAAGCATCATCTTTAACCGGCTTTGATACCTTTCAGTCCTACTCTTTAAGTTCCGGATTGACTCTTCCACCTTCTGTGACTCCATGGCCATAGCTTTCTCCTCTTCCAGAATAGCTTTCGTAGCAAGGACCACGCCAGCAAGAATACCGGCTCTGTCGACTTTCACAATATCAAGACGATATCGCAACCAACTAACGTTGAACTTCATAGATTCACAGGTAGACACCATGTTCTCCCACTTTTGAATATTTGATTCCGCGACAACACGGATAAACATACTCTCCATTTCGACGACCATCGGCAAGAGATAATTCACCATGGAAACTAAAGAGGATGAACAATATTGCACCATGCTCCTGGTGGCAATGTGGCCATATATCCTACATATCGTTGTGTAAAGAGTCACGAATTCTTTCCGCACCAGAAACCAAATATATTCTGGTAGTTATAATAAAGACACCCCATGAGGGTTCCGAACGACAAACCTGCATCGGGATACTCATGACAAAAAATTCCTAAGTCATCATTCTCCATATCTGCAGCGGTTGGTGGGATCGGGCTTGAAGGAAAAGGGGCAACCAAATTATCTTCATCAATGATGGTAACGCACGCTCCGACAGGATATCTCTACACAGAAGAAAACTTTTGTCATTCATCGGCAAACAATGAAACACTTGTTGATCAATAAAAACATACCGTTATAATCTTCTTGACTCGAATAACCCAGATATGGGAATTGTTCCAAGAGTCAAGCCTCACGCGTTTGACTAGAGAATATAACTGGCTTGAGGATGATTCACTTCTGATCGACATGATGAAGAGAAGCGAACTCAACAAGAGGAAATATTTGTTGTAAAACTGGGAAGACGATGCAACTTCACCAGCGTAAATACTGTGGAAACCCAAAAGGAAGAAAGATAAACACGGAATGAATGAGCGGAACATGATTGCATCACGACCGGGAAATCAGCCTCAAACGAAACCCCTCATTAAAGTCCTAATGAAAGCCAAATGAGACATGAGGGGGTGATATTTGACATTTAAATAAGGAAAGGGCTTCATATTTGAGTCGAGTAAGGAAAATAGGCAATCGGGCCCGCAAAGACAAATCACCACCATACCAAACCGTTCGCGCATGCTTTGCCTCACCAAACTGTGTCATGCCTTGCACCACCGCCCGTGCCATGCTTTCCTCGCCAAACCGCATCATGCCTTGCACCATCGTGCCGCGCCAATACCAACAAACTCGCCAAGCCAGCGTCACGATGTTCCCTAACCCAACCAAGGTGATGCATGGCCAGACTAAGCCGAAAATTTTCATCTCGCTACTTTACGGTCTACATCACAAATATCTATGCAAGTCCGCCAAACGCGGGGATCATGAACTCTCCTTACCTCTCAAAAAAGGTTAGTCGGACCTCCCTGACCATCTTTTCACGACTTGTTGTTTCGATTTTCGTCCTAGCCTGTCACCATCTTATGCTTATCTCACAACGATGCTCCCGTTCCGAGCTAAGCATGTGACTTAATGTTGATGGTGGTTTTTAGCTTAGGGTTAAAATTATAAAACAATATAACTGACATGACGTCACTATGACTATTAGCACATTTATTGAATCAATCATCATGCTTACGCAAGAATTACCGAGGTACCTTTTTTTTACATGAGTCATGTTCCATGGCAGAACCTTTAACATCGACTGACATCATCTATGCAAAACCTTAATTCTCAAGCTACCGCGCCAAGGCATGACAACCATGCCAGCCGTACCACTCTGCCAATGGCAAACCATGCCAGCCACTTCTTCGCACCAAGGCATGCCAACCATGCCAACCGCATCATTGTGCCAATGGAAAGCCATGCCATCCATATCACCGCGCCAAGGCAACCGCACCATTGTGCCAATGGAAAACCATACCAGACACATCTCCATGCCAAGTCATGCCGACCGCACCACTGTGCCAGTGGAAAACCATGACAGCTACATCTCCACACCAATGAATGCCAACCGCACCACTGTGCCAAGGCAAACCATGCCAGCCATATCTCCGTGATAAAGCATGCCAACCATGCCAGCCGCACCACTGTGCCAATGGCAAACCATGCCAGCCATGTCTACCGCGCCAGGGTATGCCAACCATGCTAGCCACACCATGCACCAATGGCATGCTAAACCCTTGGCCCCACCATGCCAAGCCAACCGCACCTTGCCTTGGCTCCAACCATGCTAGACGCACTATGCGCCAATGGCATGCCAAACGCTTGGCCCCACCATGCCAAGCCAACAACACCTTGCCTTGACCCCACCATGCCAATCCGTCCGTGCCAAACCCTTGGCCCCACCATGACAGGCCATCCGCGCCATACCATGCCGGCCTTCCATATGCAGCTACCAAAATGAAAGCGTGCGACAATCAACGACAACCCTTACATCCTAGATGCAAATCCTATCCGTCCAAGGTTGCCAAACAACGCATGGTAACCTTTGGCTCAAAACCCTAGTTTTGGCCACGCCAAAGCCATGCCGGCCATACCACCATGTCGTTGGCTACCAACATCCCTCTTGAATTCCTCATGAGTTTTACTTTCAGGATGTTTTCACCTCCCGAACGAGCTCAAAACCTAAATATTCCCTCGAAGAGAGATGGGAAATTATTTTCCGTACATAATGGAGGGGCGGACCATCAAAATCCGAGTCCGTATGAGAATTCTACATATATTCTAGTAAAGGACGCTAATTTGGGTTTCAACATACCGAACCCTAATTTAGACAAAAGCTGCAAGCGCTTCCCTTCCAATCTACACACTTCTAGTGGCTCCACTCCACGTTAAAGTCATGCCGGCCATGCTTTCATGTCGCTGGCTACCAAACGAAGGCGTGCGATGATCAACGGCCACCCTTCCACTTGAGATGCAGATCTTAGCCGTCCAAGGTTGCCAACTAACGCGTGATAACCTTTGTCCCAACGCCAAGACCTAATTTTGGCCGCGCCTAAACTACGCCAAAATCCTAGCCTGGTCACGCCAAAATCCTAGCCTAGCCATGCCAAAAGCATTGCCTGGCCACGCCAAAATCCTATCTTGGCCACGTCTCCATGCCAAAGCCATGTCGGCCCGCTACATGCCGCTGGATACCAAAACGAAGGCGTCCGACGATTAACGGACACCCTTCCATCTTAAATGCAAATCCTATCCATCCAAGGTCGCCAAACAACGCATGGTAACCTTTGGCTCAAAACCCTAGTTTTGGCCACGCCAAGGCATGCCATGCCACATGTGCCAATAGCATGCCAACCACCTTGTCGTGCCATACCATAGCGGCCTTCCCTATGCGGCTACCAAAACAAAGGCCTGCAACAATCAATGGCCACTTTTTCATCTAAGGTGTAGATCTTAGCCGTCCAAGGTTACCAGCTAACGCATGGCAACCTTTTCCCCTAGTTTGGCCGCGCCAAAACAAAGCCAAAACCCTAACTTTTGGTCGCGCCTAAACTAGGCCATTTTAAAGCCATATTGATTATTCTTCATGTCACTGGCTACCAAACGAAGGGTTGCAATAATCAAAGGCTACCTTTCCTCTTAAGATGCAAAATCTCGACCGTCGAAGGTCACCACCGAGCCGACGAGTCTCCCAAGATCAACTTTCTAGACAACAACAACGTGCTACACATTTTTCACGAAAATAATCAAGACATCAACACATGTCACAAACTGGGGGATGCTCATTGGGTATTGGTTTGGCCGTTTACAGCGTGCGGCGTACACTACGCCCGATATAAGAAAGTGTCATAAGGATGAAGCGGTTAGTAAATACAATGAGTAATGGTGAAACGCTTTCTTTTATGGAACATCAATTCCAGGCATTACCGGTTACCACCTCTTCCCATTTACTCACCCGTTTCCATTTCTTAGTGAGACTAGAGTATGTTTCACTTCGACTTGTATAAATAGGGATTACCTATTTACACCGAACAACAAGTTCAGGTCAGGAACATACAACACTCAGAAAACATTTGCTAGCTCTCCATTTTTTAGCTTCCACTTTCTGATATAAGTCGTAAAACAACTACTCTTCTAGAATCAACTATTATGGTCTCAACACTTTCTTCGTTTACCTCCCCAAAACCAACCCATCTCCTTCACTCTGTGACAGAAGCAAGTCTGGAACAACCATTTCTTGGTTTAGGCCATATTTGTACAGATTAATCTCTCGAATCTAATGTACTCCATTGCAGTACATTGTTTAGGGTTTAATTCGTTTCTCACCCACACACCCGAAATTACCAAAATCAGCAGAAACCGTTTCCACCCTCAAACAGTATTGAATCGAGAAATTGAGATATAACTCTTTGATATACTTTTTATTAATATTGAGTCTGACTATCTAGTTGATTCTCTTAAAAGTATATTGAAGTTAGTTTATACAGATTGCTAAGCGAATTATTAGTTGAGGTTGTTGTACCCCCACTTTTTTAATTGGTATTAGAGCAGGAAAACACCTTAAACCTAATAAGTTTGTGTTTGACTGATCCCTAAAGTATATCCCTTTGGGAAATTTCATTGGGAAACTTGCTATTGGCATCTTTAACGCACACCAGAATTCTGTAAAGATTGTTCAAAGATTATTTATCATACCTTTGGTCTCTTATGATAATCTCACCTCATCTATGTCATTGGAAAGCTTAAATGATGAGAAACAATCTAAAGGAAAAACTAAAAAGAGAATATTGAAAAAACGTTCTTTACACTCAAGGATTTGGAATATCACGAGATTAACTCTTAATCTATTTGAGGAATACTATCGTGATTGATCGATTGACAAAGATCTATTTAGAGCATTTGAAAACATTTTTAGATTCTTAGAAAAGCTTAACTCGGTTAAGAGTAAGAATATGTCCGATAAAAGTTCGGTACATATAAAATTATGCAATCATGATATATGAATTAAACATACTGTCAACACTGGTGAGTCTAATAAAACGGTTTCTCATGTTTACACAGGTGTAAGACATATGAAAATCTTCTTTTTGATCATATGAAAAGGAAGCTAGGAAGCTCTGTTAACCCTGATTATCATCATTACTATGATTATATCACTAGTACTACTCACAAATATTAACCGGAAGTAGTGCATAAGGATCTCTCTGCACATCTCGCCACTTGGTAACTTGTTGGTGTTACCCCCATTTGTATATATCTTGATATGGGGCAACAAACAATTTGATTTGTTTGTACCTAGGTTAATTTTTTTTGTTTTCTACTGCACTGTCGGTTTGCACGTTTGTGTGTCTTCCCAATTTGCATATCCTTGGTGTTTGAAACACCCAATAAATCTTATATTCCTCTTGTAGGTCGCGGTTCAGAAATGGGTCCAAGCCCAAGTGTGGGTTTATAAGAATCTTGTTACATGTACCCTTCTTCCACTCTTCTTCTCGTTCGCGTATGTGAGATTTTCTAGGGTTCATTTTTTTGCTTCATTAATCTTCTTGAAGGTCAAAAGGAGTAAAAGGGTTTTCAAAAATCATATCAAGTAAGTCATCTCTTTCACTCATCTCTTGATTTTTAAGATCTTATGAAGAATTTCAAGGTTTCAAAAGAGGGTTCAAAAAACTTGGGTTCTTCATCCTCTTCTAGCATGAATTTACCAATCGATCAAAATTCCATTAGAATTAGATTTGTCAATTATTCTTGTGAGAATGTTTTTGAAAGAATTTCTTCCAAAGGGTTTATTCTAGAAAGAAGTTGGATTTTACTAGTGGACATAAATAAGATTTGATTTGTTTTGAAAAATTCAATCTTGGTAACATCTTCGATGGTCTTGGTGAAGGATTTGACACTCTTACTAGAATGTTCTATGCTAACATCTATGATGTTAATTGTAATGACATGGAATTCAAGACCATGGTAAATAGACAAAGGATTCATGTAATAAAAAGTTGATTTCAAGCATTACAAAAATTCCTTTGGGAAGCTTTCGCCTACCAAGACCTAGTGATAAAATACCTTCTTATGAAACCATTTCTATTGGTCTCTATGGTAAGAGTGTTGATTGGAATATGGGAAAATTTCCTACCAATAATCTTAGTCTTCCTTTGATGTCCTTTGGAAAACTTAGTATTTCTAACCTTTGTCCCTCCATAATTGAAAATTCTCGTTGGAGTCGTGAGTTTGCGGAGTTGGTCTATTTCCTTGAGTTTGGAAATCCAAGTCTCGACATTTGTGGGTTTATTATTTACAAAATGTTTTTAATGACATCTCCAACAAGAAGTGAGGCCATCCATGCTTGATCGAGAAAATTTGTCGCACCTTCTTCATTGCTCCGATTGGCAACTCCATTGGAAGTCCCAAGCTTGTTCTTCCTTGCACTTTCAAGCGTATAAAGGAGAATACTTGCAAGAGAAAAAGATGTGACAACCTTGATGGCTCATGTGATACTCCTCCATGAATCTTCTTCATCAAATTCTTAAAGGTGTTGATAAGATTAATGGAAAGGTAAGGTGTGTCCAAGAATACTTGTTATTGCTACTAAGTTTCCAGAAATTAAGGAAGACATGGATAAGATTCAAGCCACTCTTATGGTCTCCGATGATGAAGATGATGATTAGTTTTTCTTATTTTATCGGTTTTATTTGGGCTTTAGATTTTTTTTTTATTTTACCTAGGAAAACTTCTTATGAGAATTTTATTTTTGTATTTTTAAGAAGAATAACTAGAGTTTGGAATAGCCATTAATGTGATTACACATAACTATGTCCAATGTTTTCATCTTCAATGTTTTTAGATTTATTTATTTAAACTCTAAAGTTGGTTTGGAAGATGATTTTGCAGTATTAATCTTTATGGTTTTATATATTGCAATGTGTTATGGGACATGTGTGTTTGCATCCGTGAACTATGATTGTCCCATACGTTATCAAAAGTTAAGTCTTTCTTATGTCGATATGCAAGTATTGATAAAAGAATGAATGAACTTTTGACAAAAACAAAAGTTAAGCCTTTTATGTCATTATGCACATATTGATGGAAGAAAGGATGAGCTTTGTTTACAAAGATAAAGTCTATTGTATGTCATTGTGCAAATAGTGATGGAAGATAAAATGAATATTTGTCTATTCCGCAGTATTGATCTTCCTTGATCCATATCTTTTATGTATATACTGTGTGGCTCTGTAATTTCTCTTATGTTGAGCATTTCCAATTGTATTAATCATGGAATCTCTTATGGTTAATTTAGTTGAGTATTCTGGTTGAATTAATCATGTGTTCACTTGTGGTTAATTCAATTGAGTATTTTTTTCATATTCTTGTATGATTTGTTGTTGTCCAAAGAAATCCTTCTTTTCTTGTGAAAGTAAGGTCGCTCTTGTTGTTCTTTCGGAATGACATTATATGGGGGAGACTTCTTATTTGAACTTGTGCTTTATTTCCAAATTTTTGTGGGGAGTGTGGTTGTGGAATATTATAGGGGTTATCTTGTATCTTTATAAACTCCTTGATGAGTGCATTTAGTTTCGGATATATGATTGCATCTAAAAATTTGATATGTGATGTCTTTGGGTCATGAAATGTCTCTATGGAAATTTCATTAGGATCCCACTAGTTTTCGTACCTTTGCCAATTTTATTGACAAAACAGGGGAGAATTAATGTGTAGTTCACACTACAAACACATATGGTTTTCAGATCATTATGTATAGAGGGAGTGGTTTCCAAGTGAGATAGAGTATTTGTTAGAGTACTACTCGGTCGAACTCGCATCCGTTTCTATCTCAAGCATGTTTTTCAATGTTAGTGATCAATACTATAAAGTCTTGATTTCTAGTCTACTATAGCTAAGGTCTCAGACTAGGATAGAAAGTGTAGTTGATCTCAAGAACTCCATGGCGATTATAATACAAGACGAAGGACTACTCAAGGAACCAGTGGATCTTTATCGACCAAAAGTTATGTGGAAACTTAAATTTATCTATCACTCAAAAGTCTATCTACTCTTTCTCCTATCTTGAGACAAAAGTCGTATTACTATATAGACTAAGATTATACACATGATATTTCGATCTGAGTATATCTCACTTATCTATTTATCGAAATATGTGTTGGTAAAGCTTTTGCTTTAGCCAAGTTCATCTTTACCTAGTGACGAAAGTCATGTTATGTTTCAATCATTTTGGAAATCGCTCTGACGATAAATAGTTTGTGAATAACAACTATATAACGTTCTCTGAGAATGTTTCAATAATTGAAGTGAGAGTTTAGACAATATAACTATTGGAGGATATAAGCATTGTTGTGGTAACACATATATGCATAAGTCCTTATTGATTGAACCGAAGTTTTCGAACTTTGTTGATCAAGTGAAACCGGAGTAGTGCGTGAGCTCAGTCCACAAACTCATCATACAAGCTCAGTCCATGAACCCAGTTCGCCAACTGGCGTAGTTCTCGAACCCGAGAATTTTTGCTGGAGTTTGTGAACTCTGTCCGGGAACTTAAGTCCGCGAACCCAGTCTGCGAACTTGAGTAGGTTATGTCTAAAAACGATGTTTGTGAACTTATCATAATAAACTAAGGAATGTTATTGCAAACCGTGGCTTTATAGTTCATGAATCGATTCGAGTGAATCATATCGTTTTTCCTTCAATTATTTCTTGTGTAGTACATAAAGATCTAAGCAATTGAATAACTCTCTAACTAGTTCATTTGAGTCATTTGGACTAGTTATGGTGAAGAAGAATATGGTTGATATGAAAGTTGTCATTTGGCTAACCATTTGGTTATCTAGTGTTGAACCAACTAATGTACAAGTTTGGGTATGGTTACACGAACCTAAAATTATCCAGTACATGTGTGTATGACAAGCTAAGTTTTCGATCTAGCGGTTGATAAATATTAACTTGAATCTAATCAGGTTTTCATCTAACGATGAATATTGAATGCTTTGTTACTAAGCTAACATTGATTGCAAAACCTGATTAGAAAACTATATAAGGGAGAACTCTAGCAATTGGGAAACCTAATCCCCACACATTCTGTGTGATACTAGTTTGCTAAGCTAGATTCGATTCTCCTTTAACCTTTGGTTTTCTTCTTCTAAAACCAGGTGTTTATAGGTGAAAATGGTTTCTGCTGATTTTGGTAATTGCAGATGTGAAAGTGAGAAATAATTTAAACCCTAAACAATGTATTGCAAGGGAGTACTTTTAGATTCGAGAGATCAATATGTTCAAGTCCGGCCTAAACCAAGAAATAGTCGTTTCAGACTTGCTTCGGTCACAAAGTGGAAGAGAAGGGTAGGTTTAGGGAGGGAAGCGAAGAGAGTGCTGAGTCCATAATAATTCTGGAAGAGTAGTACTTGAATTTTATCAGAAGGTGAAAGCTTCAGGAAAGCTAGCAAGAGTTTCCTTTCTGAGTGTGGTATTTTTCCCTGGCCAAGAACTCGTCTCCCTAGTGGAAATAGGTAATCCTACTTATACAAGTCCAAAAATAAACGTACTCTGGCCTCTTAAGAAAAGAAAACGGATGAGTTAAATGGGAAGAGGTGGTAACGCCTGGTATTGATGGGATTTGATGAAATTGATGTCCCATAATGAATGAGCGTTTCACCATTGCTTCTTGCATTTACTAACCTCCTTAATCTTATTGCACTATCTTGAAATGGGCATTTGTGTATGCCGCACGCTATAGACCACCAAACCAAATCCCTAATAAGCGTCCCCCAGTTTGTGTTGATGTCTCGAATGTTTTTGGAAAACATGGAGCATGTTGTTGTGGCTTGGAAAGTCAAGCTAGGGAAACTTGCTAGCCTGGTGACCTTCGACTTTCAAGATTTTGCATCTTGAGAGGAGCGGAAACCATTGATCATTGCGCGCCTTTGTTTTTGGTAGCCGCGTAGTGAGGTCCAACAGGGTGGCGCGGCTAGGGTGTGTTTAGGATTGGCGTGTAGGGCCAAGGGTTCGCCTTGGGCATGACTAGCTTTGGATAGGTGCGATTTTAGCTTGGCATGTGGGGCCAAGGGTTTTCCATGGGCGTATGGCATGGCCAGGTCCAAGGCAAGGCAAGGGTGCTTGGCTTGTCATGACGTGACTAGCATATCTAGGGCCAAGGCAGAATGCGTTTGGCATGGCGCGGCTAGCTTGGCTAGGTTTGGTTTGGCTTGGCATGTGGGGACAAGGGTTTGCCATAGGTGTATGGCGTGGCCAGGGCCAAGGAAAGAGCGCTTTGCTTGGCATGACATGAATAGCATAGCTAGGGCCAAGGCAGAGTGTGTTTGGCATGGTGTGGCTAACTTGGCTAGTTGCGTGAACAAGATAGGGTATTGGGCCAAAGGTCGTGAGGTGACCTTAGACGGCCAGGATTTTCTCTTGGGATTGAAGGGCAGCCGTTGATTGTTACACGCCTTCGTTCTGGTAGCCGCGTAGTGAGGGCGAACAGGGTGGCGCGGCTAGAGGGGCCATGGCGAGATGTGTTTGGCATGGCGCGGCTAGCTTGGCTAGGTGCATGACCAAGCTAGGGTTTTGGGCCAAAGGTCATGAGGTGACCTTAGATGGACATGATTTTCTCCTGGGATTGAAGGGAAACCGTTGATTGTTGCACGCCTTCGTTTTGGTAGCCGCGTAGTGAGGGCCAACAGGGTGGCGCAGCTAGAGGGGCCATGGAGATATGTGTTTGGCATGGCGCGGCTAGCTTGGCCAGGTGTGTGACCAAGATAGGATTTTGGGCCGAAGGTCGTGAGGTGACCTTAGACGACCAGGATTTTCTCCTGGGATTGAAGGGCAACCGTTGATTTTTGCACGCCTTCATTTTGGTAGCCGCGTAGTGAGGGACAACAGGGTGGCGCGGATAGAGGGGACATGACGAGATGTGTTTTGCATGACGCGGTCGGTGTGGCTAGCATGATTTTCCATTGGCACAGAGGTGCGGCTAGCATGGTTGGCATGCTTTGGCGCGGTCGTTGTGGATGACATGATTTGCCATTGGCACAGATGTGCGGCTAGCATTGTTGGCATGCTTTGGCGCGGTCGGTGTGGCTGGCATGATTTGGCATTGGAAAAGAGGTGCGGCTAGCATGGTTGGAATGCATTGGCGCGGTTAGTGTGGCTGGCATAATTTTCCATTGGCATAGAGGTGCGGCTAGCATGGTTGGCATGATTTGTCACGGTTGGTGTGGATGGCAAGATTTGTCATTGGCACAGAGGTGCGTCTAGCATGGTTGGCATGCTTTGGCGCGGTTGGTGTGGATGACATGATTTTCCATTGGCACAGAGGTGAGGCTAGCATGGTTGGCATGCTTTGGCGTGGTTGGTGTGGATGGCATGATTTTCCATTGGCACAGAGGTGCGTCTAGCATGGTTGGCATGCTTTGGCGCGGTTGGTATGGCTGGCATGATTTTCCATTGGCACAGAGGTGCGGCTAGCATGGTTGGCATGCTTTGGCGCGGTTGGTGTGGTTGGCATGATTTTCCATTGGCACAGAAGTGTGTCTAGCATGGTTGGCATGCTTTAGAGCGGTTGGTGTGGCTGGCATGATTTGCCATTGGTACAGAGGTGCGGCTAGCATGGTTATCATGCTTTGGCGCGGTTGGTGTGGCTGGCATGATTTGTCATTGGCACAGAGGTGCGTCTAGCATGGTTGGCATGCTTTGGCGTGGTTGGTGTGGCTGGCATGATTTTCCATTGGCACATAGGTGCGGCTAGCATGGTTGGCATGTTTGGGCGCGGTTGGTGTGGCTGGCATAATTTTCCATTGGCACAGAGGTGCGGCTAGCATGGTTGGAATGCTTTGGCGTGGTCAGTGTGGCTGGCATGATTTTCCATTGGCACACGTGGGAATTAGGGTTTGGCTTGTCGTAACACTAATTTGAAAAATATACCCTGGTAATTATTTTAGAGACACATTAAAGATTTCAGTAAATGTGCCTAGTAAATGCTTTATCACTTAAATGTTGTGACGTCACTGTCTGCTAGGGTTTAGTGTTTTACGATTTTAACCTTAAACTAAAAACCACCATCAACATTAAGTCCCCTGCTTAGCTCGGAATGAGTGCCTTGTTGCGAGGTAAGCATATGATGGTGACATACAAGGACGTAATCGAGGTGTAAATCATTGGAAAGATGGTTAGGAGAATCCGACTAACCTTTTTGAGTGGTGAAGAGAGCTTTGGATTCCCGTATTAGCGGCCCTGTGTAAATTGTACTGGGAATGCAGATCGTGGAGTGGTGAAGAGAAAGTTACCGTCTTGTTCTGGTCGTACATCTCCAAGGCAAAGGGGGCGCGGTCTTGAGTGGTGACGCAAGTGGACAGCTTGGCTCGAGGGGCCAAGAGGTGCCGTGGTGTATGCGTGTCGTAACCACAACAAATTAATTAATACTTTACTACCTAATTAACAAGTAATATAGGGTAGTCAAGGTCGATCCCACGAGGAGCACGAGATTCTAGTTGTAAAATTGTCACACAAAGGGGGGTTGAATTGTCACAAATAGTAAATAAAGAAATTAAAAAGATAAGAGAAATCAATAAGAGAGATTAGATCAAGGAATCCTTCTTCGCTGCAAAACAATGATTAAAGTTATGTTCTTTTCCACTTCTTATTAGTCACAGATTATCACCAACCGTAGGATAGCAGGTTCTCTTAGCTAACCCCAAAATTCCTTATTTCACTGAGTAACAGGTTCGCTTAGTTATCAGATTCTATTCAAAAGAACCACCTTGTGGTTCGCTTACAAGATGTAATTCCCCGAACGCATTAAGATTTATGAACTTAGGTTTAGTACTAGTAGTTAGACTCGGTTCGCTTGGTCCACTTTCTAGCATTGTTTTCACACACAATTTCTCCACGGAATCCCTCCGCAAGGTCTCGTGTTTTCTACTTGTGTAAAGAGTCAAGAAACGATTACTTATCCCCTAACCTTCACTAGCTTTAGATCAAATTGACAAATCAATTTAGTATGCATCCTAAACAACCGATCAATCAATCATAAACACTCATATTAGTAAAAACAAATGATAATCATGTGAAAATTCAAAGTAGATTTAAAACAAAACTCAAAACATGTTAAGAACTAGGAATTCATCCTCAATCAAATTAGATACTCATATTAAGGAGTTCACACAAAGAGAAAAGTATTGTGTTTGTAAAAGTGTGCAAAAGATATGTAAAAGATGTGTTTAAAGATTGTAGAGAACTCCTTTATTTATAGGCTTCAATGCTCTCCAAATCTTCCAAGGAATAGAATCCCTTTCCCTTTGTAGCTCAATTTCCAAATCCAAGCCTTTCTCAAATCTTCCATCTTCTCTTTCCATATTCAAACCAAATTCTTCATTCAATTCCAAGTCCAACTCTTCACATCCCATGAGAGAAATCCACACAAAATTCTGCAACTTTTGCTCTCCTAAATAGGTTAATCCGTCGCCGCAAGAACTGAAAATTCTCCTCCGGTCAAGGTATATTCCGTCCGTAAACCGTTATGACTAACGGTCAAGGGGGTCAACCATCAGTCAAACTGTTAGTCAAAGGTCAAAGGGTCAAGGGGCTGAGTTAGAACGAGTCAAAACCGAGTCAGCTGGCTAACTCGTCTGACTAGTTCTGACTAAGCCACTTGCACAGAACCAGATTGTTCACGGCCAAGATGGCCATGCTAGTCCTGCTACCCAGCCATGATGGCTGTCATTGCCACCTTCTCAATCCTCATAATTATTCACCACCAATTTGTTCTCACTACTCAGTCATTCCCATGGAAACACAACTTGCAATGTAACTTCTACCACCACAGCCTAATCCATTTCATCAGCTGCCAATTTCCATCACAGCGACAACACCCACTAATGCACTTGCACCTGCAAACTCCAACTCTGTGCATTTACCAGCTCAGTTCCCTCCATTCTAGAAATACCACCAACAACAGCCATCTCTTCTCCCCAGTACTACTTGCATCTTCCTTTGCAACCATTATAGAGCCACAACAGGCCACAACCTTTCCTAGCCTAGACTGCAACACATTCATAGCTGCAACTTCCACCAACTCATAACCAATACTAATGAAACCTCAATCAACAACATCATCTCCAAGAACACCACCACAAACCCATTTACCAGACCATTAACAGCCACCATCCCTGCCTCCATCTACCACAGAACCATCAACCCCTTTGAGCTTCAATTCATTACTAACAATCCCTGCACTTTATCTCCTTTCATAATTCCGCTTGGTCTCGTCTCTAACTCGAATTCAGCCTCTCAATTTCTCAGACCGTCAACAGAGGAGAATCGAATCTATCATCCATCTGCTACTTCTTCAATAACAAGATCCCCTTCTCTAATGCTTCTATCAACACACCAACCCCATTTTCTCGATTTCCCTGAATTCAATTCCGGAAACCCATCTCAGCAACCAATTCAAACAAACCCATTGTTCTGAATTCAACAGCACCTTGATTCAACAACAGCCAGCAATTCTCATCACCTGTGTATCATAACGAGCTCGATTCCTCTCTTGTTGAAACCAATAACAGACAAAACCATTCTTCCTTTGTCCTGTATTCCCAACTCGAACCCATCCAACAACATCACCACTTCCATTGAAAACTATAACCTCTCTAAATTGATTGCAGCAAATTGCTTCTCAACAACAACAGCGTCTATAGGTTTCTTCTCTCACATTTTCTTGACCACCTCACAGAATCTATCTCCTCTATCTTGATGTGATTTCGTCTCTCAATTCCATGCTTTCTCTCTTGATTTCTCGATCTCCGGCAGTCGCAGCTGCTGTTCTTTTTGGTTCATTAGCAAACAATGATGGAGAATCGATTCTATGGTTGGGATTATAACATTCGGATCCGGGTTTGGGTCCGGGTTCAGGTTTGGGAATAGACCATGGATACAGACCACCCATTTGGATGTCTTATAACAAGCAGTCTTCTTTGGATAAGGGCTATCCAGTTAGGTTGCCCCTCAACAGTTAACTAGACTGTCTTTAGTGCTCCTCCAATTGAGTTGTCACGTAACTTTGACTGTGCTCCAGATAGTGTTTGCCCCATGAAATGACAATTTTACCCTTTTTGCTCATATTTGAGTGATTTCTTCTTTTTTTCCTCCGTATGACTCCCGAGTACCTAATAACTCAAAAACACACGTAAAATACATAATTTACTAAAAAAATAGCAAAGAAAGCATAAACTACTAGATAGTAAATACGGTGTATTCTACACCTATCAAATTCCCCCACACTTAGACTTTGCTAGTCCTCGAGCAAATCAAACCAAAACTCACAACTTTCAAAGCGTTCCAGCGTCCCAAGCATCCAAAGAGCTATGAGGACATAAAGTTTATGCATGCTAGTAATAAGAAGTTAGAAATACTAAAGAACATATTCTCATTCTTAAATGTTGAGTGAGAAATAACCACACCATAATGAGAGAATGCTTGTTCGAGAAACGATCAATAAGCATTTCGCCTCGACTTCTGCCTCACAAAAAAGGGTTTTATGATAATTGCACTCAAAAAGACGGCTTTTTATTGGGTCTCACATGTGCGCAGGTAGGAATGAAAAGAGAATTCCTGCAACACGTTGAATGGTGGGAAGCATAACTTCCGAAATTTTGAAAAACCCACATCTTTTAACATTTTGAAAAACCATTTTTCTAACGATCTCTAAGAAAGGAAATCAACCACTTATATCGAGGATGAGATTACTTACTTACCTTCACATCCGATTGCCAATTATGATAACACCACTCTCACGGAATCCAAAAGAAACGTCTTCCGCTCCTTGTCTTCATCTTCTTGGTCTTCGGCTTCAACTATTGGTGATAAACTCTTTAGCTACATAGATCCTTAACAATTTGTAACCTTTTTTCCTTAACTCCTTGTCGCTTGAAAGTTCCTTATAGATTTTCCTTCCCCACGGCTTATTCAAAACAAAACAATAATAGATATTTCTCTTGTCTCATATATATATATATATATTTTCTTTTCTTTTTCATTTTCATTTTCATTTTCATTTTTTTTTTAGACAAGAGAAACAAAATACAAATCAAAGTGAAAAATAAAACAACCATTGTCGTGGAAAAGTACTTTTCCGCTTGATCTTCACAACTTGTATCGTCTCGAAATCATAAACTTCAATAATTCTCACCTTTTGATTTTCTTTGCTCTTGTAAATAAGTCTTCAACTTGTATGTAAAAATCTGCTCATTGTATGTTGCTTTACTTGAGTATGAAATTTGCTCTTTTCTTGTTCCATTGTTACTTTCAAACCTTGAACCTTTTCAACTTTCCTTGTAGATTTTGATGTCGCTCCTTGTTGATAATTGTGGTGTTTCTATGGACCCGTTGTTGTCGAGAGAGAGAATGGTGTTAACTGAAAATCGAACTACAAGAAGGAGGCTTTCATCTATAGACGTCACCCTCATGATTGACAAAGATTAGCACTCAAGAGATCAAAATAGTGCTGAAATTGGTGTGAAATTGGGTAGCTCACCATTCTACCCGGAATTAACGTACGGTGACACACACTCAAAAGAAGCTCTTTAGTAAAGGAAGAATTTTTGGTCGGTGCCTTGGTTGATATGAAAATGGGTAGTCTCCACTAATGATTGATCATCAACTCTAATAACGCACTTCTCCCTGCACCAAATTTGCATCACCGGCATGATTAAATCCATTATTTAAAACTCTAACAAGCAAGAAATCGAACGTAGTTCCCTAACATTTCCAAGTTCAATTATGTCGGTCAGAATTCTCTATGTAATCATACCTAGAAGCATGCTAGTGACTCTAAAATCTCTAAAAGTTGAAAGTTTTATGCAAAAAAATTATCTCTCTTTTTTTCTTTTCTAAATATGCAAAAAATATATGCTTAGCCACTCCCCCACACTTAAACCTTACATTGTCCTCAATGTAATTGAATCGTCCAAGTAAAGTCAAGGTGGGAAATCTTAATATGATATGGAACAAGAAAAATAAATAACAAAATAAAAAGCAAATAAAAAACAAAAGGATAAGAGATACAAAACCGGTGGGTTGCCTCCCACTTAGCGCTTGTTTTAAAGTCGACGGCCCGACATGGCTCTTGTAAGATTCACTCCCCATATACTAATAATCGGAAAATTTTGGGATCCTCCCATAGTACCTGTTTTGCACACAATAACTCCATACAAATATTAGCACAAGAAAATAATAGTAAAGTTATCGCCCGATAGAAATTTCCCCCACACTTATTCTTGTCCACACTCGGAAGTGTATAAAGAACATAGAATTTGGGAATTTCCATGCATTCCTCTTGGAAAACCTGCATAGTGTTAGCATCAAGTGTTTCCAATGGTGGATATCGAGAAACAAAGTCATTAAAAAGTACTTCCGAAGCACATACATTCAATCCAATAAGAGGTAAAGGACAAGAATCAATATGCAAAGGGTTAGACAAACCTTGCATAATTTCTTGTATTATGGTATCCTCCTCATTCTTAAAAAAATCGAGTGAATTACTTACCTCTTGCATATCATGGTCCTCTATCAAACTTTGCAACCATTCTTCATCATTTTCTACCTTAACAAAAGTCTCGGCATCATCATAATCATTAGCAAGTTCAATTGGGTCTTCCACAAATTCAATCAATTCGGTTTCATTATCGAGCATCATCTCGTCAACATCTTCATCATCGGAATCGGGCCATTCACTAAAGTGATTTTTGTCAGTAAAAATTGTAAGATCTTCTTGTGAGGGTGTTATACCATTTACAACAATAGGCAAGTCACACCCAATCTCCTCCTTTTGAATAGGTGAAGGATCATTATTATGATCCGGAGTTGGAATAACTTCCTCATGGTTGCAACTTTCATACACTTCTGCGGACTCATAATTTTCCCTAAGAAATTTTTTCCAAGCACTAAATGCATCTTCCTCAAGCTCTACCTTTTGAATAGGTGATTGATCATTATTAAGATCAAGGATCGAGTAATCTACACTAGCGTCATCAAAAGTTTCCAAAGGTTGGTCCTTTTCAACACAATCATCTTCATTATCGGAATCACCATAATAAGAATCTTCATCGGTTTCATAACCTTTATCCCAACGTCGTTTAAGTTCCATATGAATGGTCCTACTAATTTCTGCGACAAGCTCTTCCGAGTCTCCACCATCTTCCAATTTGTATAACTTTTGTGCAAGTTTACGGACATTAACACGCTTACCACCGTGTATAGAGTTTCTAGATTGTATATCCTTAAAAAGTGAAGGAAAAACACGATGAAGAGGAGTATATTCCCAACTCTCCGGCTGCACATTACTAGAAAACAATGTATTAGAAGCATAATTATCCATCCATCCTTGTAATTGTCCACTTACATACCCGTCATAAGGTTGTTGATATGCATGAGAATATCCATAAGGTTCCGTAGGATTTTGATCATAGCCAAAAGATTGGTTTTGATTGTATCCTAAGGATGGTTGGAAGTTTCCATGATGTTGAGGTTGAAAACCGTATTGATTGTTGTAATATGCTTGCTATTGTCCACCATACATGGAAAATCGGTACCTGAAAAACAATTCAAAAACTAAGTTAGATACTATAAAGAATCCAACAAAGCAAGATTAAAGCAAAAAGTAAAAAGAAAACAACTAAAATCATCCGATGCTCCCCGGCAACGGCGCCAAAATTTATATGCGTGTCGTAACCACAACAAATTAATTAATACTTTACTACCTAATTAACAAGTAATATAGGGTAGTCAAGGTCGATCCCATGAGGAGCACGAGATTCTAGTTGTAAAATTGTCACACAAAGGGGGGTTGAATTGTCACAAAAAGTAAATAAAGCAATTAAAAAGATAAGAGAAATCAATAAGAGAGATTAGATCAAGGAATCCTTCTTCGCTGCAAAACAATGATTAAAGTTATGTTCTTTTCCACTTCTTATTAGTCACAAATTATCACCAACCGTAGGATAGCAGGTTCGCTTAGCTAACCCAAAAATTCCGTATTTCACTGAGTAACAGGTTCGCTTAGTTATCAGATTCTGTTCAAAAGAACCACCTTGAGGTTCGCTTACAAGATGTAATTCCCCAAACGCATTAAGATTTATGAACTTAGGTTTAGTACTAGTAGTTAGACTCGGTTCGCTTGGTCCACTTTCTAGCGTTGTTTTCACACACAATTTCTCCACGGAATCCCTCCGCAAGATCTCGTGTTTTCTACTTGTGTAAAGAGTCAAGAAACGATTACTTATCCCCTAACCTTCACTAGCTTTAGATCAAATTAACAAATCAATTTAGTATGCATCCTAAACAACCTATCAATCAATCATAAACACTCATATTAGTAAAAACAAACGATAATCATGTGAAAATTCAAAGTAGATTTAAAACAAAACTCAAAACATGTTAAGAACTAGGAATTCATCCTCAATCAAATTAGTTACTCATATTAAGGAGTTCACACAAAGAGAAAAGTATTGTGTGTGTAAAAGTGTGCAAAAGATATGTAAAAGATGTGTTTAAAGATTGTAGAGAACTCCTTTATTTATAGGCTTCAATGCTCTCCAAATCTTCCAAGGAATAGAATCCCTTTCCCTTTGTAGCTAAATTTCCAAATCCAAGCCTTTCTCAAATCTTCCATCTTCTCTTTCCATATTCAAACCAAATTCTTCATTCAATTCCAAGTCCAACTCTTCACATCCCATGAGAGAAATCCACACAAAATTCTGCAACTTTTGCTCGCCGGAAAACTGGGTTTTTAGCCGGAAATAGGCCGGAATCCGTCGCCTCCGGCAACCTGAAAATTCTCCTCCAATCAAGGTATATTCCGTTCGTCAACCGTTATGACTAACGGTCAAGGGGATCAACCGTCAGTCAAACTGTTAGTCAAAGGTCAAAGGGTCAAGGGGCTGAGTTAGAACGAGTCAGAACTGAGTCAGCTGGCTAACTCGGCTGACTAGTTCTGACTAAGCCACTTGCACAGAACCAGATTGTTCACGGCCAAGATGGCCATGATAGTCCTGCTACCCAGCCATGATGGCTGTCATTGCCACCTTCTCAATCCTCATAATTATTCACCACCAATCTGTTCTCACTACTCAGGTATTCCCATGGAAACACAACTTGCAATGTAACTTCTACCACCACAGCCTAATCCATTTCATCAGCTGCCAATTGCCATCACAGCGACAACACCCACTAATGCACCTGCACCTGCAAAATCCAACTCTTTGTGCATTTACCAGCTCAGTTCCCTCTATTCCAGAAATACCACCAACATCATCCATCTCTTCTCCCCATTACTACTTGCATCTTCCCTTGCAACCATTGTAGAGCCACAACAGGCCACAACCTTTCCTAGCCTAGACTGCAACACATTCATAGCTGCAACTTCCACCAACTCATAACCAATACTAATGCAACCTCAATCAACAACAGCATCTCCAAGAACACCACCACAAACCCATTTACCAGACCATTAACAGCCACCATCTCTGCCTCCATCTACCACAGAACCATCAACCCCTTTGAGCTTCAATTCATTACTAACAATCCCTGCACTTTATCTCCTTTCATAATTCCACTTGGTCTCGTCTCTAACTCGAATTCAGCCTCTCAATTTCTCAGACCATCAATAGAGGCAAATCGAATCAATCATCCATCTGCTACTTTTTCAATAACAAGATCCCCTTCTCTGATGCTTCTATCAACACACCAACCCCATTTTCTCTATTTCCCTGAATTCAATTCCGGAAACCCATCTCAGCAACCAATTCAAACAAACCCATTGTTCTGAATTCAACATCACCTTGATTCAACAACAACCAACAATTCTCATCACCTGTGTATCATAAAGAGCTCGATTCCTCTCTTGTTGAAACCAATAACAGACGAAACCATTCTTCCTTTGTCCTGTATTCCCAACTCGAACCCATCCAACAACAGCACCACTTCCATCGAAAAACCTAACCTTTCTAAATTGATTTCAGCAAATTGTTTCTCAACAACAGCAGCGGCTATAGGTTTCTTCTCTCACATTTTCTTAACCACCTCACAGAATCCATCTCCTCTATCTCGATGTGATTTCGTCTCTCAATTCCATGCTTTCTCTCTTGATTTCTCGATCTCCGGCAGTCAAAGCTGCTGTTCTTTTTGGTTCAGTAGAAAACAATGATGGAGAATCGATTCTAGGGTTGGGATTATAACATCCGGATCCGAATTTGGTTCCGGGTTCAGGTTTGGGCATAGACCATGGATACAGACCACCCATTTGGATGTCTTATAACAAGCAGTCTTCTTTGGATAAGGGCTATCCAGTTAGGTTGCCCCTCAACAGTTAACTAGACTGTCTTTAGTGCTCCTCCAATTGAGTTGTCCCGTAACCTTGACTGTGCTCCAGATAGTGTTTGCCCCGTGAAATGACAATTTTACCCTTTTTGCTCATATTTGAGTGATTTCTTCTTCTTTTCCTCCGTATGACTCCCGAGTACCTAATAACTCAAAAACACACGTAAAATACATAATTTACTAGAAAAATAGCAAAGAAAGCATAAACTACTAAATAGTAAATACGGTGTATTCTACACCTATCACGTGGTCTTTGTAAGGTGAACGCGTGTGGATGATAGGGTCACGTCAGTGGAGCAGGTGGCTTGGCATAGGGTGTCCTTGACAAGACGAGACATACTCGGACGTCCAGGCATAGTGGGGTTGCGGCAATGGCATAGTGGAACGTGCAAGGGCGGCTAGGTGTGGTGATTCCACGATGATGGAGCGAGGGCGTGGCCGGGGCCGTGGAAAGGTGAGGCGTTTTATTTTCTAGGCTGGTCTCTCGGTCGTGATTCCAGCATGTTCCACTTTTTCATCCCGGGTTTCTCCTTCTTCCTTTAGGGCTTCCATAGTATTTACGCCTGGTGAAGTTGTGTCGTCTTCCCAATTTTCAACAAAGATTTCTTCTCGTCAAGTCCAACTTACATCATGTCGATCATAAGCGAATCTTCCTCGAGTCGACCAGGTTCTCCAGCTAAACGTGCCAGACTTGATTCTCGTGACAATTCCCCCATCCGAGTCATTCAGGTTAAGAAGGTCATACCGGTATGTTCTCATTAATCAACATACATTTCTTTATTTTCTGATGAATAATGGAAGTTTTACTTCTGTGTAGAGGTATCATGTTGGAGCATGTGTTACCATCATTGATGAGGATGACTTGGTTACCACTTTTTCTTCGAGCTCGATCTTTCCAGCCGCTGCAGATCTAGAAAATGCCGACTTAGGAATTTCTTGCCATGAGTATCCCAATGCAGGTTTGTTGTTTGGAACCCACATGAGGTTGCTTTCTTCTAACTAACGGAACGCTGGGGAGTTCCTTGTGCGAAAATAATTCGTAACTCTTTGCACAAAAATATGAAAGACATACGGCCACATTTCCACCAGGAACGTGGTACAATATTTCTCGTCTGCTTTGGTTTCCATTATAAATTATCTCCTTCCAATGGTTGTTGAAATGGAGAGTATATCTATCTGTACCATCGCGGAAGCAGCTATTCAAAAGTAGGAGAACATGGTGTCTACTTGTGAATCTCTGAAGTTCAACGTTATTTGGTTGCGGCATTGTCTTGAAATTGTGAAGGTCGACAGGGCTGGCATTCTTGCTGGCATAGTCCCTGCTACAAAAGTTATTCTGAAAGATGAGAAAGCCTTGGCCGTGGAGTCACAGAAAGTGAAAGAGTCAATCCGGAATTTGAAGAGAAAGACTGAGAGGTATCAAAGTCGTTTGAAGATGATGCTTTCTAGAGATTACCACCTTTTGGACGGGCTTTTCTGAGATATGTGGTTGTGATATGTTTGAGTTTATTTCAGAGCATTTTTTTTTTTTGAAAGAACAAGAGAACTTTATTGATTTGCTTCAATCAAATGAAATAGAAACTCAATACGGTATGGAAGAAAGTGAAAAGATGCCTGGATATCCGTGTTTATCATACGGTGGGGTGAGGTGACGTTCAGGCATAATATGCCTTTAGCCGTTTCCCGTTGATGAACGCTTCCAGTTTTCCCCCGTCCTCCTTAATGACTTTGTAATACCCACTGCTTTATGCTTTTGTGACTATATAAGGACCTTTCCATTTTGCGTAGAATTTTGGTGCCGATGCGCCTTGCTGGATGTGCTTAGCAGTATTCAGTACCAAATCTCCTATTTGAAAAATTCGAGGTTTCACGATTTTGTTTATGCTCTAGAAACCCTGTTTCTGTATGCCCGTGCGTGTTCTTCTGCTTTGGCTCTCCTGGAGTCTACAGTGTCCAATTCATCAACCCTAGCACTTAAGGTTTCAGTTTCATTCCATCGAACTCCGCTTGCTTCGACAATCCTGGATGATGGGATTTTAATTTCCGCCGGGAGGATAGCGTCTGCGCCATAAATAAGAGAATAGGGAGAGACCCCAGTGGAACTTTTTGGTGATGTCTGGTATACCCAAAGTTCCATGGACAGTTGCTCATGCCATGTTCGAGGATTATCGTGCACAGTCCGACTGAGGATTCGAATCAAAGTTTTTTTGGTGCTTTCAGTCTGCCCGTTCACTTGAGGGTAGTATATGGTGTAGAAGACTTGTTTAATCCCGTATTCCTCGAGAAAATCTCGTAATTGCATGTTCACGAAAGGGGTGCCATTGTCGGTGATGATATGTTTAGGTATACCAAAATGGCAGATGATGTACTCATTAATGAATATCGCAATTGTGATTCCGTTCGTTCCTCGTAAAGCTATGGCTTCGACCCATTTGGTAAAGTATTCGGTTACTGTTATTACATACTCGTGATGTTTTGAGGACGGTGGGTTGATCTTCCCAATGATGTCGAGTCCCCATCTATGAAAGGGCCATGGACTGCTTATTGAATGCAGGGTGGTTGCTGGTACATGACTAAGGTTCTCGTGGACCTGACATTCCTTACACCTCTGTACGAAACCAGCTGCGTCATCCTCCATGGTCGGCCAGTAGTACTTCTTGTGTATTTGGAGAAATAATTTTCGCTTCCCTTGGTATTATCCTTCGTGCATCTCCTTCAGCATGATTGGGATCTCTACCTCGTTCAAACATCGCAGAAGACTCCCTTCAAAGCTTTTACGATATAATATCCCTTCGTGAAATACGAACCTCTTGGACCTTTATTTTATCTTGGATGCCTCTTTATCGTTGGTGGGGAGTATCCCATCGTGAAGGTAACTGATGTATGGTTTTTGACAGTCCCCGGCGTGGCCAATGTTGAAAACTTCTAATTGATGTGGCGGCGCTTGACAGTTGGAACATGTTATTTGAAGTAACCGATATTGGACCTCTATCTCCGGCCAATAATAGCCAAGGCATTGTAAACGACGATAGGGGTCAACACCAATGTATGTCCGCAGACCTCACCATGGATAAGATTGAGATGTGTTGTTGTGCTTCCTCTTCTCCGAGGCATCTTGAAAAAGAGCCGTCTGGATTTCGATGATAGATTACCCCTCTAAGCATGAAGAAATCACGCAAATTCTTAAGGCTGACCTTTCCTTGAGAGAGTGAACTTCTAAGCTCTTGGATAATCGGTGTTCTCCAGTCATCAACTTTATCTTTTTCAGACTGTGAAAGTCACGTTGAAGCAACGATCCTTCTTTTCACCGTCAGAGTTTCCTCAGGGCCCTCAAATCGCAGTTTCGATGCTAACGTTGCTAGGCAGTCGGCATGTTGGTTGTTGTCGCGCCCGATATGGGGTACTGTTGCGTCGGCGAAGTAGTTCAGTAGTTTTTGCGCTTCAGCTCTATATGGGGCTAAGGTTACCTCCTTTAGTGCGTATACTCCGTTTACTTGGTTGACTAGTAGTTTAGAGTCCCCTATTATTTCCAGATGTGTGGCTCCGGCTTGTTTAGCTAAGGACAACCCAATAAGGAAAGCTTCATACTCTGCTGAATTTTTGGTGCAGGGGAAGTCTAGCTTGAAGGAGTGTGAGAAAACTTCACCAGTTAGGGATACTAGAACCACGCCGTATCCACCCATGCCTTTGTTAGGGGTGGCGGAGCCGTCGAAAAACAATAGCCAAGTTTCCTCTTGGATGAAAGAGATTT
Organism: Papaver bracteatum; assembly: GCA_023529315.1. Taxonomy (NCBI): domain Eukaryota; kingdom Viridiplantae; phylum Streptophyta; class Magnoliopsida; order Ranunculales; family Papaveraceae; genus Papaver; species Papaver bracteatum. Next base: position 119,997 of record JAJJWX010002555.1, on the reverse strand, counting down.
CTGGAAAGTCCCCAGGAAGGTCTCCGCGTAATGTTACAGTATTTTCTCCTGGAAATGCCGCCAACAAATCTGCAACTGCCTGTCCTTTGATGGCCCTCGGGGAAGCACATGTTATGTCGAATTCTGACATCTGGAGGAGATATTTGGCTGGTCTTCCTATCAGAGCAGGTTTTGATAGGAAGAACTTTAGAGGATCGGATTTGGATATCAACATAACTTTATTGGACAGCAGGTAGTGCCTGAATTTATGGATGGAGTAGACCAAGGCTAGGCATGCCTTTTCTTCTTTGGGATACCTGAGTTCGGCATCTCTCAAAGTTCGACTGAAATAGTATATGGGGTATTCAATCCCTTCGTCATCTTCTTGGGCAAGGAGATCTCCGACAGCAGTGTCACTGAAAGCGGTGTAGAGGTGTAGCGGTCTTCCTTGCATTGGTGATCTCATGACAGCCGGGAAAGATAACGTTCATTGAATCTTCCGGAATGCTTCATGTTATAATGGGGTCTAGACAAAGCTTGCTCCTTTCTTTAGTAAGGGGGTGAACGAAGCAATAAGTTGAGCCAATCCGGGTATGAAGCGGCGGATGTAGTTTATTTTTCCCATGAAACTTTGGAGTTCCTTCACGTTCCGTGGTGGTGGCATTGTGAGGATGGCTTGCATTTTGGTTGGTTCAACTTTGATCCCCTTAGCTGTTACTTGGAATCCTAGGAACTTGCCCGGGGAGACACCGAAATCACACTTTAACGGATTCATTTTTATCTTGTGTTCGCGGCATCTTTCAAACACCTGCTATAGAATCCATGCGTGGGCTGCCCGAGTTTTTGACTTGACTACTATGTCATCTACATAATCCTTAACTTGCTTATGCATCATATCGTGAAATATGGTGGTCATGGCGTGTTGGTATGTGGCGTCAGCGTTTTTCAGACCGAAGGGCATCACGGTATAGTAAAAGTTTCCGAGAGGAGTTCGAAAAGCCGTCTTGATCGCATCATGCTCGTACATCTTTATTTGGTTATAGCCACTCTACCCGTCCATGAAATAAAACATATCATTTTCACTGGTGGCATCTACCAACATGTCGATGTTAGGGAGCGGAAAATCATCTTTAGGGCAACATTTATTTAGATCCCTAAAATCGACACAGCACCTGATTTGACCATTCTTTTTTTTTACCGGAAATATGTTTGCCAACCAGGTGGGGTGATGGATTGGTTTGATAAAACTAGCCACCAATAACTTTTGAACCTCTGCCTTAATCTGTTCTTCAACATCGTGCCGGAATTATCTTGGGGTCTGCTTGACCGGTTTGGATCCGGATATCACATGTAAGTGGTGAGTGACCAGCTTCTCGTCCAAGCCAGGCATCTCCTCGTACGTCCATGCGAACACGTATTGATATTCCTTGAGGAGGTTTACCAACTTTGTGCGCTCGTCTGTGTATAGAATCGAGCTTATAGAGATGGGTCATGGAGATTCCTTATTCCCGATATTAATAATTTCAATCTCATCTATGGTTGAATTGGTGTCGTCTTGTAGTTGTTGTGGTGCATCAGGTATCTCCTCTCGTGGCTTGTCACCAGGATGGCATTCTATTAGGCGGGGAGACTGCGTGGTAGTCTCCCCTATTAATTGCTAACAGCAGTGTTGATATACGGTTTTCCCTTTTTCGTCGTGACCCGTAATGAATGTCCGTCCTTGCTTTGTTGGAACCAGACCCTAGTCTTGTGGATGAAGGCGAGTGCGCCTCTCTTCTGAAGGTGTGATGTGAGGCTGAGTTTCTCCGCGGGGTTGTGTAGGACTATTTCTTTCTTCAATGGTCATCTATTTCGGCAGCGGGGTGTGGTGAGCCTTGTTGGTTGTGACTTGCGGAACCTGTCTTGGCTCAAAAATTTCCATGCCACAGATTGGCGCATAGAGAGATGATGACGTTGCGATGCGAATGACTTCTCCGTTTAACGTGGTTTTCAAGCATTGGTGGTATGTTGAAGGAATGATCATGTTGTCGCGGAGCCATGGTCTCCCCAATATCATGTGGTAGTCTGGCTCATTTTCAATTACTTCGAATCTCACTTTTGACTGGACAGGTCCTACCGATAGATCCAAATTGACGTACCCATATGTATTGGTTTGGTTACCTTCGAAATCGTTCATGGTAGTAGGTTGTCGTGTAACCTCGCTTGGTCGTACTTTGGCCGTCCTGAGCGTCCTAAGGGTGACAACATTGGAGGACGCTCCTGTGTCGACGAGGTCCGTTTTGAATTCCACGTTTTTGATTCGAGCTGTGACGCATAGGGCGCGGTTATGGCCTTCATCTGCCATCATGTCGTCGTCGGTGAACGTGATATTATTAATGGACGAATCCTGCTTTTTTTCTGTTTCCGAGCATGGAGGAACCAAGGGCATTCTTAACGTTATCCGATTGATGGCGGTGAATGTATCCATCCGTTGATCCCTTAAAAGATGTAATAGTTCACATAAGTTTTCCACAAGAGAGACCACTTCTTGGCTTACGGGCCTCTGATTGGTAGTGAAGATGTTGGCTTGAGAGCGATCATTCGGGATGTCAGTCCCCAGCTCTGAAGTTTCCGAGGCAGGTGAACCGCTCAATTCTGCCGTCAGGTCGATGAGGAAATCTAGTATGGTGTTGATTGCATCTCTCATTAGCCCCATGTTTCTGGTGTGAATCCCCTGGACCCGTACTAGGTCAATCATCCTTGGAGCTCCTTCGTTGGCGGTGTTATTGGGCATTGAAACATTGTTGTTTTCCCGAGTAGAATCTGAGGACACAGATTCAATCCAAAGACCAACCATCCCTTGTCTTTAGAGAAACGTATTCAAAGTCTGATATTGATACTGATAGACCAATCCTCCCACTGTGGTCGCCAATTGTTTATAGGTGAAAATAGTTTCTGCTGATTTTGGTAATTGCAGGTGTGAAAGTGAGAAACAATTTAAACCCTAAATAATGTATTTCAAGGGAGTACTTTTAGATTCGAGAGATCAATTTGTACAAGTCAGGCCTAAACCAATAAATGGCCATTCCAGACTTGCTTCGGTCACAAAGTGGAGGAGAAGGGTTGGTTTAGGGAGGGAAGCGAAGAGAGTGCTGAGGCCAGAATAATTCTGGAAGAGTAGTACTTGACTTGTATCAGAAGGTAAAATCTTTGGGAAAGCTAGAAAGAGTTGCCTTTTTGAGTGTGACATTTTTCCCTGACCAAGAACTCGTGTCCCTAGTGGAAATAGGTAAGCCTACTTATACAAGTCCAAAAAGAAACGTACTCTGGCCTATTTAAGAAAAGAAAATGGATGAGTTAAATGGGAAGAGGTGGTAACGCCTGGTATTGATGAGATTTGATGGAATTGATGTCCCATAATGAAGGAGCGTTTCACCGTTGCTTATTGCATTTACTAACCGCCTTAATCTTATTTCACTATCTTGAAACAGGTATTTGTGTATGCCGCACGCTATAGACCACTAAATCAAAACCCTAATGAGCGTCCCCCAGTTTGTGTTGATGTCTCGAATGTTTTTGGAAAACATGGAGCATGTTGTTGTGGCTTGGAAAGTCAAGCTAGGGAAACTAGCTAGCCTGGTGACCTTCGACGGTAGAGATTTTGCATCTTGAGAGGAGGGGCAACCGTTGATCGTTGCGCGCCTTTGTTTTTGGTAGCCGCGTAGTGAGGTCCAACAGGGTGGTGCGGCTAGGGTGTGTTTAGGCTTGGCGTGTGAGGCCAAGGGTTCTCCTTGGGCGTGGCTAGCTTTGGCTAGGTGAGATTTTGGATTGGCCTGTGGGGCCAAGGGTTTTCCATGGGCGTATGGCGTGGCCAGGGCCAAGGCAAGGGCGCTTGTCTTGTGATGAAGTGACTAGCATAGCTAGGGCCAAGACAGAGTGCGTTTGGCATGGCGCGGCTAGCTTGGCTAGGTTTGGTTTTGCTTGGCATATGGGGCCAAGGGTTTGCCATGGGCGTATGGCGTGGCCAGGGCCAAGGCAAGAGCGCTTGGCTTGGCATGACGTGACTAGCATAGCTAGGGCCAAGGCATAGTGCTTTTGGCATCGCGCGGCTAGCTTGGCTAGGTGCGTGACCAAGATAGGGTTTTGGGCCAAAGGTTGTGAGGTGACCTTAGACGGACAGGATTTTCTCCTGAGATTGAAGGGCAACCGTTGATTATTGCACGCCTTCGTTCTGGTAACCGCGTAGTGAGGGACAACAGGGTGGCGCGGATAGAGGGGCCATGGAGAGAGGTGTTTGGCATGGCGCGTCTAGCTTGGCTAGGTGCGTGACCAAGCTAGGGTTTTGGGCCAAAGGTTGTGAGGTGACCTTAGACGGCCAGGATTTGATCCTGGGATTGAAGGGCAACCGTTGATTGTTGCACGCCTTCGTTCTGGTTGCCGCGTAGTGAGGGCCAACAGGGTGGCGCGGCTAGAGGGGTGATGCAGGGCGAAAGCGTTGAATAGTGTTTAATATCTAAAACAACATGCATTTCTGAGATAACACTCAAGAAACTCAAATCTCTTTTTAATTCATTCAAAACTATCAAATATCAAAACAAATAGCTCTTTATATAGATAACTCTTACAAAATCATCAATAATATTCTAATCAATTAAAATATATTTATTTTCTTATCTAATAGATATTTTCTAAATTCATAAAATACTAGAATAAATATTAATAGATATTACTATAATATATATACCTAAATAATAAAAACCATAATATTTTAATTAAATTAGAATATAACTTGTGATAAATTAAATAATAACAATAATAAACATATATATTCTCCTTCCATAAATACTCCACCATTCTCCCCTTCTCAGAAAAAATTCCTCCTCGAATTTTTCCGGTACGATTTGTTGAAATTATGTTTCTCTTGTGAAAATCATGATAATTTTTCAACACATATATTCTTGAAAATTTTATTTTTGGGCCAGTTTGCACATCAAAAAAGATAACTTGGTCCAGTCGACCCACTTGATCAGGTATTTCTTCATAAAAATAAAGATCAGCATAACTATGACAAATTGGAATAACATCAACGGGGTAAATATCATAAATTGGAGGCTGATTCCAATCAATGATAATATTATTATTTTCAATCTCGGAAAAAGAAAATATATTATCAAACCTTGGGATTTCATGCTTTAATCCGGACTTCAACGAATCTCGCGGATCATGTACAACTCCTTGAAATCCATCCTCCTTGTCACCAATGAGGAATTTTTGTTCATCACCGATCACTTCCTCCACTTGCTGTAGTCTAGGACCATGATGGAGCTCTTGCTGAAGTTTCATTTCAGCTAATAAGAGAGTGAGCGCCTTAACCATCAGTTTCAGATTATCTATTACCACTTGATTTTTCTCATCGTTGAGAGCGTCTCTTCGAACGACACCATAATCTCTTCCTCGAAACATGATGCAGGAGCGTTGCCTATCTCTGAACCAACTGATGCAGTGTGGAAGTGTTGAACAGACCTAAATCCAAAACTCATACATTTCTGAGATAACACTCAAGAAACTCAAATCTCTTTTTAATTCACTCAAAACTATCAAATATCAAAACAAATAGCTCTTTATATAGATAACACTTACAAAATCATCAATAATATTCTAATCAATTAAAATATATTTAGTTCCTTATCTAATAGATATTTTCTAAACTCATAAAATACTAGAAAAAATATTAATAGATATTACTATAATATACCTAAATAATAAAAACCATAATATTTTAATTAAATTAGAATATAACTTGTAATAAATATAATAATAACAATAATAAACATATATATTCTCCTTCCATAAATACTCCACCAAGGGGCCATGGAGAGATATGTTTGGCATGGCGTGGCTAGCTTGGCTAGGTGCGTGACCAAGCTAGGGTTTTGGGCCAAAGGTCGTGAGGTGACCTTAGACGGCCATGATTTGCTCCTGGGATTGAAGGGAAACCGTTGATTGTTGCACGCCTTCGTTTTGGTAGCCGCGTAGTGAGGACCAACAGGGAAGCACGGCTAGAGGGGCCATGGAGAGATATGTTTGGCATGGCGCGTCTAGCTTGGACAGGTGTGTGACCAAGCTAGGGTTTTGGGCCAAAGGTCATGAGGTGACCTTAGACGGACAGGATTTTCTCTTGGGATTGAAGGGAAACCGTTGATTGTTGCACGCCTTCGTTTTGGTATCCGCTTAGTGAGGGCCAATAGGGTGGCGCGGCTAGAGGGGCCATGGCGAGATGTGTTTAGCATGGCGCGGTCGGTGTGGCTGGCATGATTTTCCATTGGCACAGAGGTGAGGCTAGCATGGTTGGCCTGCTTTGGCGCGGTCTGTGTGGATGGCATGATTTTCCATTGGCACAGAGGTGTGGCTAGCATGGTTGGCATGCTTTGGCGCGTTCGGTGTGGCTGTCATGATTTGTCATTGGCACAGAGGTGCGGCTAGCATGGTTGGCATGCTTTGGTGCGGTTGGTGTGGTTGGCATGATTTTTCATTGGCACAGAGGTGCGGGTAGCATGGTTGGCATGCTTTGGCGCGGTTGGTGTGGCTGGCATGGTTTTCCATTGGCACAGATGTGCGGCTAGCATGGTTGGCATGCTTTGGCGCGGTTGGTGTGGCTGGCATGATTTTCCATTGGCACAGAGGTGCGGCTAGCATGGTTGGCATGCTTTGGCGCGGTCGGTGTGGCTGGCATGATTTTCCATTGGCACATGTGGGAATTAGGGTTTGGCTTGTCGTAACCCTAATTTGAAAAATATACCCTGGTAATTATTTTAGAGACACATTAAAGGTTTCAGTAAATGTGCCTAGTAAATGATTTATCACTTAAATGTTGTGACGTCACTGTCTGCTAGGGTTTAGTGTTTTACGATTTTAACCCTAAACTAAAAACCACCATCAACACCAAGTTAACGACTTAAAGACTTCATTGGAATTGTGAAGCCAGATCGATACTACTTTTCTTGTATTGTGTGATTAGATCTTGTTATTTCTATCATACGAGTACAATTGCAATAATTGGATTGAGATTTCTATCTCCGATAGGCAAGATATAAAAGTAATCACAAATACTTCTTCTCATCATTTGTGATTCCATAATATCTTTTTTCGCTGCGTCGATTAAGACTATTGTGAGGTGATTGATAAAACTGAGATGTTCTTCGGGAATATAAGTCTGGTTTTATTGATTGGTTCTTGTTCACCTTGATTTATCAAAAGACGGAACAAAACTTGTAGGTTTATTTGTGGGAGACAAATTTATCTATTACTGGAGACTTATCTGTGTAATACAGATTTGTTTATTAAAGTCTTCGACTTTGGGTCGTAGCAACTCTTGGTCATGGGTGAGATCATCTAATGGAATCAAGTGTGCAGTATCCTGCTGGGATCAGAGGCGTAGGAGCATAACTGTACCTTGGATCAGTGTGAGATTATTTTGGGTTCAACTACAATCCAGAACGAAGTTAGCTTGCAGTAGGCTAGTGTCTGTGGCGTCTTAATACAGTGTATATTCAATATGGACTAGTTCCCAGGGTTTTTCTGCATTTGCGGTTTCCTCGTTAACAAAATTTCGGTATCTGTGTAATTTTTTTTCCGCATTATATTTTGTTATATAATTAAAATAATACAAGTTATGCGTTGTTCAATCAATTAGAATATCCGACCTCTTTGGTTGTTGATTTAAATTGATTGACACTTGGAAATTGGTCTTTGGTACCATCCAAGTTATCTCTCTTTGATAAAGACTCGCAGATTTTTATTTGCTTGAGTATAGATCAAATTGAGAGATTGAGATAATAAACTCTTTGATATCTTTTTTGTTGATTGAGTCTAACTGTATAGTTGATTCTCTAGAAAAGTATATTGGAGTTTTTCCATACAGATTGCTAATCGAAATATTGGGTGTGGTTGTTAGACCCATGATTTTTCAGTATTGACTAGGGGGGGGGATATATATCACCATAGTATTGTTGTCAAAGTTGTGATACAATTGAACTTTGATGTTGTGAAATAATAATATGACACTGTGTACAATGATTGAGAGCTTTTGTTTTCTAATTATTATGGCTACGGATTTTCAACAATGATGATGATAAACTTATAACCTTTGGAATCATTGGAGTACTTGGAAGTGATGAAGATTTCTAGTAATGTTGAAGAACTAAGGAGATCATGCATGTGGAAGAGAAGCTTCAAAGTTTATTTTTTGTATTCCATATGTATTGATAGTTTTGTCACTAAAATTGACAAAGGGGAGATTGTTATGGCACTGCTCGGTCGAACTAGCAAGCGTTTCTATCTCAAGCTTGTTGTCAAATTTAGTTTCCAAAACTATAAGTCTTAATTTCTAGTCTATTTATAGCTAAGTATCGGACTAGGATAGAAAGTGTAGTTGAGCTCTAAACTCCACGGCTTTCATCATTCAAAGATGAAGAACTACTCAAGGAACTAGTGGAACTTCACCGACTAAAAGGTATGTGGAGACTTGAACTTGTCTATCACTCAAAAAGTCTATCTACTCTATCTCCTTTCTTGAGACAAAAGTCATATTGCTATATAGACTTCGATTATACACATTTGCTATTTCAAGCCGAATTTATCTCGTTCTCGAAATATGTTTTGGTAAGCTTTTGATTTGGCCAAGTTCATCTTTACAAGTGACTAAAGTCATGTTGATTATTTCAATATCTTGAAAATTGCTTTGATGAAAAATAGTATGTGAATAACCTCTATTTAACATCCTCTAAGAATGTTTCAATGATTGAAATAAAGAGTTTAGAACATGTAACCATCTTTGGATATAAGCATATAATATGTTCGCGCATTAGTGTATAAGTCCAAAACCGGGAACCAAAATGTATGCATACTTGTGTGTGTACTAAATGGTTGATGGAAACTGGGTAAGTATGCGTACCTGTAAGCATACTGGCGGAAGTTCACGTCCGTGAATTTCTACTGAGTTTGGAAATCAAAACCAACTGAATCCGGTTACCTAAGAATGCGTACCCATACGCATACTGGCGGAAATTTCACGTCCGTGAATTTCTGCCGAGTTTGGAAACCAAAACAAACTCAAATCCGGTTACTTAAGTACGCATACCCGTACGCATACTTAAGTGTGTTACTTTCTAAAATTTATATAAACCAAGGAATGCATATTTGAAAAACATGGCTATAAAGTTCATGAATCGATTTGAGTGAATCAAAACCAATTTTTCTTTGATTGTGAATTGTATACTTCTATGATATCTAAGCAATTGAACAACTCTTGAACTAGTTCATTTGAGTCATTTGAACTAGTTACGGTGAAGATGAATAAGGTTGATATGAAAGTGCTCATATGGATAACCATTTGGTTAACTACTGTTGAACCAACAACTTGTTCATGTTTAGGTACGGTTACACAAACCTAAATGACATATATTTCATTTATGTATAACAAGCTAAGTTCGATCTAACGGTTGAAATATATTAGCTTGAATCTAATCAGGTTTTCATCTAAAGGTGAATATTGAATCCTTTGTTACCAAGGTAACTTAGATTGCAAACCCTGATTTGGAGATTATATAAAGGATAACTCTAGAAACTGGGAAAGTTAATCCCCACACCTCATGTGTGATACTAGTTATATAAGCTAGAGTCGATTCTCCTTTAACCTTAGGTTTCTACCGAGACCTTGTAAGTTAACGACTTGAAGACTTCATTGGGATTGTGAAGCCAAACCCAACTATTTTCTCTGTAGTTGCGTGATTTGATCTTGTTGATTCCATTGTATTGAGTAAAATTATAAAATTGGCTCGAGATTAATTTCTCTGATAGGCAAGATAGAAAACTAATCACAAACATCTTCATATCATTGTTTGTGATTCCACAATATCTTGTTTAGCTAGTCGATTAAGATTGTTGTGAGGTGATTAATAATTCTAGGCTATTCTTTGGGAATATAATTATGGGTTATCGATTGGTTCTTGTTCACCTTGATTTATCAAAAGACGTAATAAAAACTCGTGAGACGGATTTGTTTATTAAAGTCTTTGACTTTGGGACGTATCAACTCTTAGTTGTGGGTGAGATCAGCTAAGGGAATCAAGTGCGTAGTATCCTGCTAGGATCAGAGGCGTAAGGAGCACAACTATACCTTGGATTAGTGTGATATTGATTGGGGTTCAACTACAATCCAGACCTAAGTTAGTTTGTAGTAGGCAAGTGACTATAGCGGCTTAATACAATGTGTGTTCAATCTGGACTAGGTCCCGGGGTTTTTCTGCATTTGCGGTATTCTCGTTAACAAAACTTCTGGTGTTTGTGTTATTTCTTTTACGCATTATATTTTGTTATATAATTGGAATATCGCAGGTTGTGCGTTGAATCAATCGATTGGGAAATCTGACCTTTGGTTGTTAATTGAAATTGATTGATACTTGAACATTGGTCTTTGGTACCGTTCAAGTTAATTTCTCTTGTATTCAATTAGACTCACAAATTTATATTTTCTTGAGTAAGTATTGAATCGAGAAATTGAGATATAACTCTTTGATATACTTTTTATTAAGATTGAGTCTGACCGTAACACCCCGTGTTTTTAGCATGACGCATGCTTAAAGATGCGCCATGACCTGTTACGAAGCTTCATCCAAAGCTTCTGTTGTGTAGGAAAATGAACATTGGCCCTTGGCCAATATGTTGATAATATTCAGCCAACATGGTTGTACATTGGATTGGCATCAGACGTCAAACATGGCTGGACATCGTGTTGGCATCGGACAACCAACATAGCTGGACAATGGGTTGGCAGCGGACAACCAACATGGCTGGACAACGGGTTGGTAGCGGACAACCAACATGGCTGGACATCGGGTTGGCAGCGGACGGCCAACAAGGATAGGCATCACTATTGGCCAGGGTGGTAAGGTGCGGCCATCACGGCCTGGGGAGTTGATGAATGATTTTTGGTCCCCCAATTTAAGTTGTAAAAATGTCATTTTTACATATAAAGGGAAAGGTAGTTGGTTGATGGTGCATATGCGGACTATGCAACAAGTAAGCTTCATAGCGTAGCCAAAAGAGTATAAATAATTCATAAGGCTCACTTATAGTTGTGTAGCCTCGCGAAGAGGGCATTTGATGCTTATGCATCTTTATGCCATATTGCAGACCAAACATACATCACTTGGATGAATTTCTACGGAACGGCCTATACGGACTAGGCCATTTCCTTTATTGCTTGGCCATGGCTATGCAAACAAGTTGGCTTAAGTTTTAGTCCCTTCGTGGATGAACTACGGTCCGTGCTTGATCCCTTTAGAGGATGGAGGGGTACGTAGGCAGCCGTAATGAGTTGCAGTATTGCCGGTCTAGCACGTTGTCGCTCATATCATCTAATTGCAAGATGATTGCGGCATATTGGCCCCTCATATCTAAGCTCGGTGGATCGATGCAATAGATGTTTGTGGTCAAGCTTGATGAGTCTTAGTTGCATGCCAGCAAGTAGATGCTCATACTTCCTATCAAGCCGTTCGACTTAGGCATGTACCAATAACGCATTGGGCATGGCCTCGAAAGTGAGCTACATCGATATGCAAGTTAAAGGAGATTGCATAAGCCTAAGGAAAGTATGTTATGAGGCTATCAATGGACTATGCATAAGCCCAAGGCATGCCTTATTCCTGGACTAGACTTGGCAGTCTGACGGTTACTCAGCTAGATAGGAAGTTCAGTGATGAACTTCCTACATTGAGTTAATGCATGTAAGGTGCATCATAATGGCCTTCAAGGCTTTAAACCCTTCGTAGAACAAGGGCAAGTTGGAATGGTGTGGAAGCTAAGTTAGCTGCATCATGATCCACGAGCATACCTGCAAAGGCAGATGGACGTTCATTTTCCTAACTTTGAAGCACGAGACGTAACTTTATCACGACGCACTGGGGAAGTTACGGCTAGTGGGGCAGCGTGCCAAAGGCATAATTTTCCGGTCCGTCACACTGATTATCTAGTTGATTCTCTTAAAAGTATATTTAAGTTAGTCCATACAAATTGCTAAGCGAATTATTGGGTGAGGTTGTTGTACCCCCACTTTTTCAGACAATATTAGCTTTTATGCTTGCTTCGGAGATAGTATCCACCAAAAACATCTTCAACTGGAACCCGAAAATATACTTCATATAGGTAGCATAATCTTCCAAGTATAAATACAAAATCATAGCTTGATTCTGAAATTCCGAAGTATAATCGTGTATGGTTGGGTTGTAGGACTGCTTCAAGTTATACCACTTGAACCACCTCTCCTCAAGGTAGCCGACCGGATAAATCTATTTCCTTACAACTTCCTTGAATCTTATCCACAACAATGCTCTCTTACTTATGTTTTTCTATTGATAAGTTTTTCACCATGTTAGAGCATGCTTTTGTAGCTTCAATGCCGTGAAATCAAGCTTTTCCTTTGAACCATATTCAAAGAAATAAAAATACGTCTCTATCCGTTCCATCCAATCATCCAATTTTTTCTACATCGACACTTCCATCATAAAGTGGAATATCAACACATAATCAATTTTCAGATTCTTACCATGAAGTTTAGTTGATTTAGGACTCTTAAGAAGATCACTTGTCTTCTTTTCTTCGTCCTCATCATCATTATCTTATTCTTCTTATCATTATCTTATTTTTTTTATTCCTCGTCCTCTTCTTCCGAAGCTTCTGGTGAAGGTGTAATATTTTTCTTCGTCTTCGGCTTGGGTGTATGAGAACGAATACATTCAGTCAAATCTTTAAGGGTGGTTTGAATCGACTTCATGTCTGTTTGTAGTGTATCCACCTTTTCTTCCATAGTTTGTAGTTCGCCATGATTAGGATCATCATATGACTTCGTCATCCTTGATCCCCTTGTTCTCATAATGTCTTCTAGATTCTGGAGTACCTCACCAAGCTTTTTGTATAGATATCTAGTGAAGACCATAAACCACGGGAATATTCCCTAAAAGAAATGAACCTTGCTCTGATACCAACTTGATACGTATCGATCTCTGTACCTTGGTGACTATTATTATAGAGACGAAATTCAGAATATTAATAGACAAAAACTAGAAAACGGAACACAAATAGGTGATTCGAAGAAACATATCTTCTTTATATTATGAACAGGAAAATTATTAAAATTCTCTCTTTGTTACGTTCACAATCTCTCTAGGTAAATAACCTTAAACTATTTGCTAAGATTGATTTTACAATAACTAATCGTCTCACAAACTTCTCTAAGTATGTGTGTTAAATTTCCTTTTCTAGGTGTCAAACCACACTATCTAGATTGTCTTAGCTATGAGCTAAACATCTCTATTTATAGCTTTAACGGTTTCTCAAACCTTATAGGAATCTATTTCCTTATTTAGGAATAATTACCTTTATAAGTATATTTCCCTTTGTAGGAATATTACCTTGTCTAGGAAGTATTTCCTTATCTTGGTATACTTCCTTTCTTTGGTTTGGTTTCCCAAACCTCAGAGGAATTTATTTTCCTTTTATAGGAATACTTCCTTAAATCGGCAATCCCTCCTAAATTACAATTTTATTCTCAATCCATCTAGAGGATCACTAGTTCCATGAGAGAAGAAGATACATATGTATCAGCTAATTATCTTGTAGAAATAATTTTATTGAACTTGAAAATAATCAACATGGTTAGAAGATGTACAAAGTAAAAATACCATAGCCATTCGTGAGTCAGGTCAGTCATAGTACATGTACCGATTTATATATTATTAAGCACAACAAATTTCTGGAGTTCACATAACTATTTAGGTATGTGTACCTTAAGACTATAACCAGTTCCGAAGTCTACAAAACTATTTTGGTATGTGTGCTGGTATGGATACAAAAATTGAGTTCCTGAACACATAATTTTTCTGATACATGTACCAGTATGGATACCAAACCGATTCCGTGACCACAATTCCTTTTCGGTTTGTATACGGGTATGCGTATCAATCCAGTTCACGAGTTAACAAATTTTTACAGGATGTGCATAATAATATGCATACCAAAAATATTTTTGTCGACATATAGCTACTCTGCTATGTGTACGAGTACATGTAATACAACTTTAGATTTATAACAGTTTTCCTATTTTGTAAGACTAATAACACTGTCTTATATCTGAATCTATAGTTGTTCTATATTTCTCTCTAAATTGATTCGAAACATTCCTGAATAACATCAGTGACACATATCACTGTTCTAGGATATTTTCGGATGATTAAACTTAAATAATGATTTTGATTATGAACAATAAATTGTCCTTAACCGAAATTCATCAAGTATGAAAAAATGTTCATTAAGCTTAGTCATTATATTTCGAGAAATAATTACCAAGATAAACTTGACTCGAAATTCTTGTATATGCATGATAGTTTAATTAGTTATGCGATAACGTCTCATAGATAAAAAAAAGTGAATATAACTTGAGAAATATGTGGTTCAGTGTTCACTTACCTTTTGTTGAAGAAGTTCTCCAAAAGCTTTGGTTGATCTTCTCCTTCAAATGGTAGAATGCAATGATGACTGTCGTGATGTCCGTTTCTCAATTACACTTTTATCCTAATCCGAGACTTAACTAATTATAGACTATAAATCAAGATATAATTTTAAACAACTAAATTTCACAACAAGCTTGAGATATCAACACTTGTGAGTTCGACCGATCAATGTTCTAACAAAAAATGCAAGAACCTGATATCATGGCAGGATAAGGACATCTAATAGAATTCATACTCCAAGATCAAGGGTATATCGGAAAATCCCCAGTAATGCAAGTCAAAGGGTATATTAATATGATTTTTTTAGCACCTAGAGCAAAGACATACTTACCATTGGACCCTAATGGCAGAAAATGAAATATCTAAAGGTGAACGTCACAGGTCTTCATCCCAGCTACAAAGGATTACTTTTACCACCAGATGACATGATTCACTAAAAGAATCTAGCTGGGGTAAGTTTCCCGTATTCTGACGCACTGGTGGTCGAGCTCATCATAGACGGATGGGATTTTCATAAGATCCTAATTGATCAAAGATCCACTTGTGACATCATCTATCTTCAAGCATCTGAGCAGATGAAGTTGAAACGAGATGGTGTTCTAAAGAGTAATGGCTTTGCTATTATGGGCGTTAATGGTTTAAAGACATATCCGATGAGATAAATAACTCTTCTAGTTAAAGATAGCCCAATAAAAACAAATGTGGATTTCCTGGTCCTCAAAACCAAGTTACCATATAATGTGATCCTGGGAAGAGATTGAATCCACGCAACGCAGACTGTGCCCTCGACGTATAATCAGAAGTTAAAGTTTATGCTAATAAGGTGAGTATGTCATCAAAGGTAACCAAGTTGTGTCAAAGGAGTTAGATATTTTCTCCCTCATCCAATAGGAAGACCCACTTAAAGGTTTTAGAAGGTAGCAACTAAAGCTTCCAGGGAAAATCTCAAAGCTTTTGAAAGCTAAAGCAGTTATCAATTACATGGCAGCCAAATAACAATATAGTAAGAAGACTTTAACAACAAAACATAAAAGACAAAAGGATTTGGTTAATCTACCAGACAGAGAATTCAAAGAAGAAGTAGTTAAACTACTGAAAGAAGTTAACTTGGGTTCAGATAACAAACCAAAAATAACCTATCTGGGAAGAGATCTCACTACTGATTTAAAAGAGGCTTCACAACAATTCATAAAAGGAAATGTAGAACTTTTTGCTTAGATAATCTCATACATTGTGGGAATTAATCCAAGCATCGCCTGCCACTCACTTAACATCAGTCCGGACTTTAAGCTAGTAAAGCAAAAGAAAATAAAAATCAAAAATAAGTTGTATGATGCAGTACAAGCAGATGTTCAGAGAATGCTGGAAGCAAAAATCATAAAAGAATGTTAATATCTAGAATGGATATCGATCATTGTGGTTATAATGAAAAATAACGACAAGGTAAGAATCTGCATAGACTTTACAAACTTGAATACGGCATGCTCCAAAAACAGTTACCCTCTGCCTTACATAGACAATATGGTGGATGTTGTCTTAGGGTATGGGAGATTATCCTTTATGGATGGATATTCATGGTATAATCAGATACCCATGAATCCAAAATATGAGGAGCATACTGCGTTCATCACATATAATGGACTATATTGTTTCAAGGAAATACCCTTAGATCTGAAGAATACAAGATCAACTTATTTGAGACTGGTCAACATGATGTTTAAAGACCTCACCAGAAGCATACTGAAAATCTACATAGATGACATGGTCGTGAAAATCAAATAACCAAAAACTCACATAAAAAATTTGCTCAAGAATTTAATTATCCTCGGAATGTATAACATGAAGATCAACCCTTCAAAATGTGCTTTTGGGGTCCATAGTTAGAAATTCCCAGGCTTTTAGTCACTAGAAAGGAGATAAAAATTCATCCACTGAAAACATGAGAAATTTTGGAGATGAAACCTCCCACCTGTAAAATAAGATACCACAATTGACAAGAAAATTTGCAGCACTAAACAAGTTCATTTCAAGGTTGTCAGACAAATGCAGACCACTTTTCAACTTACTTCTCAAGTAGAAAGACTTTCGTTGAAGCGTTAAATGCCAGGTATCCCTTGATAACATTAAAAGCTTACTTTTCCATTCTCCATATCCTATCAACCCCAGTCAGAGTGAAGAGCTCTAACTCTGACAATGTGGAGAATTATTATGTAGTATCTTACTACAACATACAGATTTTTGGAGCATTATGTAAGGGAGAATGGATTATTATCTATAGGTTTTACCTATTTTACAAAATATGTAAGTATTGACTAAGGGGTAGAACATATCACCATAGTATTGCTTCATATTTTACGGTGCAATTAAACTTTGAGGAATGTACTAGTACTACGTTTTTGTATAGTGATAAGTGCATAATTTACTATACTTTTGTTATCAATTCCATGCTTGTATTTCCTATGTTTCTTTCATATTACCTTGTATTACTATTGTTTTCTTTTGTTTGTCTTATTTAGATGGAATCATCCAAAAGGAGTGAAAAGAGTGCTGAAGCGGACATAAACTTGAGATTGGACTAAGGACCAGGAGGAACTCGACCAAATTTAGGAGTATTCAACTCTATTTTGTATAGGATGAAGAGACGAAAATAATGCAAAAGGAATGAGGTCATTCCAAGTTCGTATGCAAAATTTGTGGGAAAAACCGTGGATCAATAAGACCAAATTCCTACCTACGTATGTGACCGATCACACCAATTACCAGGATTGGTTACACCCTCCAAGAAGTGACGAAAATACTTGCAAAAATTGGTTTTCTTAGTTCCGAAGTGTTTCCAAACCCAAAGATTCTTGGAGATATTTAAGGAAACTTCTAAATACTTTCCAGAGAGTTCCAAGTACCGAACAGATATTATTATCAAGAGATACGGAAGTGAAGACAGGAAGACAAGAAACGAAATCTTGGGTTTTTGGTTCTTCCATTAATGAAACTATTTATCTTTTATTTTATCATATGTATATCATGGGTTTCACTAAATCCATGAGTAGCTAAACTCCTATTTGATTGAGGGTGAATTCTAAATTTTAAACATGATTTGATTTAATATATAAATCTATTTTGATTTCTTCATATGATTATCGTTTGTTTCTACTATGATTAATATTTATGATTGATTGATTGATTGGTTGATTTAGGAGGCCTACTAAACTGATCCTTTAATTAATCTATTGCTAGTAACGGGTTAGGATACCCGTAATTGTTGAATAACCCTTACATAAGTAGAAAACGTGAAACCTTGCAGAGGGATTCTGTAGAGCAATCGCGTGTAGAAATAATACTAGTAAGTGAACCAATCGTACCGAGTTTAACTACTAGGACTGAACCTAGATTCATAAACCCTAACGCATTCGATTAAGTTACATCTTGTAAGCGTACCTCAAGGTGGCTCAGACGGATAGAATCCAATAGCTAAGTGTACCTATTATTCGGTGATATTAGGAGTCTTGGGGGTAGCTAAGCATACCTGTTACCCTACGGTTGGTGATAATCTATGATTAATGAAGAATAGATAATTATATTACTTTTATGAATGTTTAATAACGAATAAGGATTCCTAGATCATACTCCTCATCCTTGATTACATCTTAACTTACTTACTTTGTTATTTACTTTACTTTACACACACCACACACACATCCTTGATCAAACCATTCTACACACATCCTTGATCAAACCATTTAAAATCTATCTTATGACCATATTAAACTATCGCAAAGTTTGAAACAATTTAATGTTTGGAATTATCGCAAAAATTTCAACGATTTCTAAGCATTAATTTGTGACTTCTCCCTTGCGTATTATATTACAATTGATTTTTAATTTGTTGCGCTCATTTCAAATATTTTTATCATAAGAGAAAAGAAATTTTTCAAGAAATCATTCAAGCTTATCTTGTTTAAAATCTCGAAATATGATTCAAGCATTGGATGTTTAAAGATCCTCAACAATATTAGTTTGAAACAATTTAATGTTTGAGCATTAATTTGTGGATCAATTGAAAATCTCCCGTACAATTGATTTTATCATTTGGGAATCTTTCAAATATCATAAGAGAGAAATTCAGAACTTTTGTTATTTCTGCTCAGTGTAAGTTGGCAAAGCGGTTTGCAAACTATAAATATCTGAGTTTCATAAATACAGGGAAGTTTGACGAACCAGTTCGCAAACTGCAAGTTCAGTTGGGAATTATTCACGAGCCATGGTGATTTAAATTTTTGGTGTCGGTATAATAAGCTTAAGGTTGGTGAACCCATTTCATGAACTTTGTCCATCTGAGTTCACAACCGAGTACGGTTGGAGAACCCATTTCATGAACTGTGTCCATCTGAGTTCACAACCGAGTACGGTTGGAGAACCTAGTTCACGAACAATGTATGTGTGAGTTCTTGAACATAGTACGGTTGGAGAACCCGATTTACTAACCGTGGCACCCTGACTCGTGAACTTTAGCCTTATGGTTCAAGAACCGTTTCACCAACGCTCCTATCATAATTTAGCATATGCTCAAAGACTTATTTTTTCAAATAGTTTTAGCATTGATTTTTATCATTTGGGAATCTTTTAAACATCATAAGAGAGAAATTCAGAACTTTTGTTATTTCTGCTCTGGGTAAGTTAGGAAAGCAGTTTGCAAACCATAGATGTTTGATCTTTAGAAATACAAGAAAGGTTGGCGAACCAATTCGCAAATCGCAAGTTCAATTGGGAATGGTTCATGAGCCGTGGTGATCTGAATTTTTGGTGTCGGTATAAAAGGCTTAAGGTTGGCGAACCCATTTCACGAACTATGTCCATCTGAGTTCACAAACTGAGTACGGTTGGAGAACCCAATTTGCGAATAGTGTACATCTGAGTTCTTGAGTTGAATAGTGTTGGCGAACCCGTTTTATGAACCGTGGCACCCCGACTAGTGAACTTTAGCCTTAAGGTTCACGAACCGTTTCACCAACGCTCCCAATAGAATTTAGCAGATGCTCAAAGATTTATTTTTTTCAAATATTTTTAGCATTGATTTCATCATTTGGAAATATTTCAAACATCATAAGAGATAAATTCATAACTTCTATTATTTCAGATTAGAGTAAGTTGGCAAAGAAGTTTGCAAACCATAGATATCTGATTTTCAGAAATACATGGAAGGTTCACCAACCACAAGTTCAGTTGGGAATGGTTCACGAGTCATGGTGATCTGGATTTTCGGTGTCGGTGTAAAAAGCTTAAGGTTGGCGACCCCATTTCACGAACTATGTCCATATGAGTTCACAAACCGAGTACGGTTGGAGAACCCAGATCAAGAACAATCTACATCTGAGTTCTTGATCGGAGTAGTGTTGGCGAACTCGGTTAACGAACCGTGGCACCCTGACTCATGAAATTTAGCCTTAAGGTTCACGAACCGTTTCACCAACGCTCATAGTAGAATTTAGAAGATGCTTAAAGACATATTTTTTTCAAATATTTTTGGCATTGGTATGACTCTCTTAAACACTTCTAAACTTCATTGATCACTTAAACACTTATGTGTGTGCATCACGATTAAATTCTTAGGTGTTTAAATGAACATCAAATTGTTTATTGTTCACATGGCATATTTTCCAAACTAAACAGTCATTATACACGGTTCCACAACCGAACCATTGTGTATATTGTTTTTTTGTATTTTTAATTCCAAAAATGTTTGCTTGGTTTTCAAGTTATCTTAGCTTTATTCTAAGCAACCCTTAGTCTTGAAAAACTATAAAATAGAGATATTATTGCTCTTTCAACTGGAAAATTCAATTCTTGACACTTTGTATCCTAATTGATAGCTAAAGTTGTCCTATATGAACCTAGGTTTCCTCTGAGAAATATAATTAATTTTACGACTAAAAGGCTTCTCTTTGGGGATACGTGAAGCCAGGTCTGACTATCTATACCTTGATAGTTCATGTATCCTGATCCTGCTTTTTCTTTATCGAGGTTTTCGTAATCTCTTTCAGGAAAAATAGATAGAAATCGCAAAGTTCTCTTCTTATCAGACTCTTTGATTCCTCAAGATAGATATCTAAAAGCTGGTCTTAAGTGATAAGTTAAAGATTGTTCTTGAGATGTGGTAAAAGATCCAGACTTCTCATCTAAGTGAGTGTAAGTGTTCCAGATCACGAGGTTTGTTAGCTTTGTCTATTTCAAACAGATTTCCAAGCCTTGATCTTTGATCTAAAAGGAAATAAAATAAATTTATCAGTTAGAGGAAAATTGGTATCAAAAGTATTCACTGAGGTTGAAGTAAATATTAGGTTGTAAAGGACGTCATCTAAGAGATCAATTGCATAGAACCTTACGAGGTTCAAGAGATGTAAGGAGCACGACAGTAACTGGATTTCTTGAAGGTGGATTCAGTTTCAACTACATTCCGGTACGAATTCTGATAATATGCTAGTGATTGTAGCTGCTTAATACAGTTTGGTGTTCAAATCTGGATGAGGTCCCGAGGTTTTTCTGCAGTTACAGTTTCCTCGTTAACAAAATTTTAGTTTTCCGCATCTTTGATTGTTAAAAGTGCTACACAGATTCATACTCCTATCAAACAAAAGAAAAAGTTGGTGGTGTACTTGGTCCCCTTTCCTTTTCAATTGGTATTAGAGGAGGTTCATGTACCAACGATGTTAGAACCGACATGATGATCTCTTACTTTGATAGGAGCAGTCAATTAACAGACTCCGAGTTTTTTATGGAAAACCCTTGATGTTGATATGAATATTGATTTGGATAAAGTCATTGATAATCATTGTCATGAAAAATAACGTTTGAAAAGGAAAATTGATGGACTTCATATATTGTGAACTATATATCAAGAATTTTGATCTTCAAGAAATATGAAAGAGAAAAGGTTCTTCAAAAGGAACTGGATGATCAAATTCGAATTTACAAGGATATTATTGCCATGTTAGAAGAATCTAAGGCTAGTCTAGAAAACTTTCTTGAGATCGTATTTAATCTTAGTAGATACGCCATGAAAAAGTGGGGGTCTAACAACCACACCCAATATTTCGATTAGCAATCTGTATGGACAACTTCGAGTTACTTTCTAGAGAATCAACTAGACTCAATCAATAGAAAATATCTCAAGGAGTTATTATCTCAATATCTCAATTTGACTTACTCAAGAAAATATAATATGTGAGTCTTAATCAAAGAGAGATAACATGGATGGTACCAAAGACCAATATCCAAGTGTCAATCAATTTAAATCAACAACCAATAAGGTCGGATATTCTAATTGATTGAACAACGCACAACATGTATTATTTCAATTATATAAAAATATAATGCGGAAAAGAAATAACACAGACACCATAATTTTGTTAACGAGAAAACCGCAAATGCATAAAAACCCCGGGACCTAGTCCAGATTAAACATACACTGTATTAAGCCGCTACAGACATTAGCCTACTCCAAATTAACTTCGGTCAGGACTGTAGTTAAACCCCAACCAATATCACATTGATCCAAGGTACATCTATGCTCCTATGCCTCTAATCCCAGCAAGATACTGCGCACTTGATTCCCTTAGATGATCTCACCCATAACCAAGAGTTGCTATGACCCAAAGTCGAAGACTTTAATAAACAAATATGTCTCACACAGAAAAGCCTACAAGATAGATAAATTTGTCTCCCACGAATAAACCTATGAGTTTTGTTCCATATTTTGATAAATCAAGGTGAACATGAACCAATCAATAAAACCAGACTTATATTCCCGAAGAACATCTCAGTTTTATCAATCACCTCACAATAGTCTTAATCGACGCAACGAAAAAAGATATTGTGGAATCACAAACGATGAGACGAAGATGTTTGTGATTACTTTTATATCTTACCTATCGGAGATAGAAATTTCAAGCCAATTATTACAATTGTACTCGTACGATAAAAACAACAAGATCATATCACCCAACTACGATAAAAATAGTATCGGTCTGGCTTCACAATCCCAATGAAGTCTTTAAGTCGTTAACCTGGTTTTAGAAGAAGAAAACCAAAGGTTAAAGGAGAATCGACTCTAGCTTAGCACAACTAGTATCACACAGAATGCGTGGGGATTAGGTTTCCAAGTTGCTAGAGTTCTCCCTTATATAGTCTTTCAAATCAGGGTTTGCAATCAATGTTAGCTTAGTAACAAAGCATTCAATATTCACCGTTAGATGAAAACCTTATTAGATACAAGCCAATATTTATCAACCGTTAGATCGAAAAAATAGCTTGTTATAAACACATGTACTTGATGATTTTGGGTTTGTGTAACCGTACCCAAACTTGTACATTAATTGGCTCAACACTAGTTAACCAAATGGTTAGCCGAATGATAACTTTCATATCAACCATATTATTCTTCACCATAACTAGTCCAAATGACTCAAATGAACTAGTTATAGAGTTGTTCATTTGCTATGAGATCTCATGTACTACACAAGACACAATTGAAGAAAAAATGATGTGATTCACTCGAATCGATTCATGAACTATAAAGCCACGGCTTGCAATAACATTCCTTAGTTTATTAAGATAAGTTCACAAACATCGTTCTTAGACATAACCTACTCAATTTCGCGGACTGGGTTCGCGGACTTAAGTTCCCGGACGGAGTTCACAAACTCCAGCAGAAATTCTCGGACAAGAACTTCCTCCAGTTCGCGGACTGAGTTTGCACACTAAGTTCGCAGACTGAGTTTGCATACTACTCCGGTTTCACTTGATCAACAAAGTTCGCAAACTTCGGTTCAAGCAATAAGGACTTATACATATATGTGTTACCAAAATAATGTTTATATCCTCCAATGGTTATATTGTTGAACTTTCATTTCAATCATTGAAACATTCTCAAAGGGCGTTATATAGTTGTTATTCACAAACTATTTTTTGTCAGAGCGATTTCCAAGATGATTGAAACATAACATGACTTTTGTCACTAGGTAAAGATGAACTTGGGTAAAGCGAAATCTTTACCAACAAATATTTCGAGAAATAAATAAGCGAGATATACTCAGCTCTAAATATCACGTGTGTATAATCTTAGTCTATATAGTAGTACGCCTTTTGTCTCATGATAGGAGATAGAGTAGATAGACTTTTGAATGATAGATAAGTTCAAGTCTCCACATACCTTTTGGTCGATAAAGATCCACTGGTTCCTTGAGTAGTCCTTCGTCTTGTATGATGATCGCCATGGAGTTCTTGTGCTCAACTACACTTTCTATCCTAGTCCGAGACCTTATCTATAGTAGACTAGAAATCCAGACTTTATAGTTTTGATCACTAACATTGACAAACATGCTTGAGATAGCAATGCATGTGAGTTCGACCGAGCAATGCGCTAACAATCTCCCCCTTTGTCTATTTTAGTGGCAAAGCTATTAATACATATGGAATACAAAAAATATATACATAAACTTTGTAGCTCCTATTCCACATGTCTAATCTTCAATAATACTCGAAATCTTCGTCACTTCCAAGTAGTCCAATTATCCCAAAGGTTGTAAGTTTAGCATCATCGTTGTTGAAAATACGTAGTAATAACAATGAGAAAACAAAGTTCTCAATCATTGTTATACAGTGTCATAGTATTATTACACAGCGTCAAAGTCCAATTGCATCACAACTTTAACAACAATACTATGGTGATACTTCACTCCCCCTTAGTCAATACTCTATCTCACATGGAAACCACTCCCCCTTACATAATGATCCGAAAACCATATGTATTTGTATTATGAACAACATATTAATTCTCCCCCTTTTTGTCAATAAAATTGGCAAAGGTACAAGAACGAGATCCTAATGAAATTTCCGTAAGAGACATTTCATGACCAAAGGTAAATGTATATCATCTTGTTTAGATGTAATCAAAAAGCCGAAGCTAAATGCATTCATCAAGGAGTTTATAAAGATACAAGATAACCCCTATAATATTCCACAACCGCACTCCCCACAAAGATTTGGCAATTAAGAACAAGTTCAAAAGAACTCTCCCCCATAAAATGTCATTCCCAAGGGAACAACAAGAGAGACCTTAATTTCAAAAGAAAAGAAGGATTTCTTTAGACTCAACAAATCACATACAAGTATGAATTTGGAATCCAACAAGAAATATTCAATCATATTAACCAAAGCGAACCAAGATTAATTTGACTAAATATTCTCAACACAAGTAAACTTATGGAGACTTAATATCTCGATTAGATTATTCACAAGAGAACTCATAATTAATCTAACCGGAATACACAATTAAACTAATCACAAAAGTAATCAATTCAATCATATATACTCACATAAGAAAATCTATGGAGAGATGACTAAGTTAATCATAAAAATAACCAACCCAGTCAATCATGCTCAACATGAGAAAAACTTACGGAGTCATAACTAAATAATCACACAAGATGATTGATTTAGTTCAACTTACTCTACGTGAAGTACCTTACGGAACACAACTAAGCTAATCACAAAAATAATCAACTTGGTTGTCTAGTGCTCAACATAATATAAAGTCTCACAGTAATACACAAAAAATGGACCAGGGAAGATCAATTACTGCGGAATACACAAGGATTCATTCTATGTTTCCATCACCATTTGCACAATGACACACAATAGACACAATCCTTGAATCACAAAAGATTTTAACCTATCTTACATCAAAAATTGACAATATAGGCTTAACATTTGTGTTTTGCCAAAAGTTTATTCATTCATTTACCAATATTTGCATATCAATTCACGAACGACTTTACTTTTGACAAAATATGGGACAACTAAGTTCACGGACGTAAACACACATATCCCATCAAAATATTGCAATATATAAAATCAAAAGATTAATACTGCAACCATCATCTTCCAAACAAGTTTAGAATTTAACACAATAAATCTAAAAACAAGAAGATGAAAACTTTGGACATAGCTATGTGTAATCACAATAATGGTTATTCCAAACACTAGTTATTCTTCTAAACAAAAGAGAAAAAAATAGAAGATTTACTAGGTAATAAGAACTTAAGTTGCGAGAAACCAATCATGAGCTAAAGTTTACGTTTGTCAGCTTCACGGGTTTCAAGTTTTTTGAGCTCGTGATCCATGTTATCAACTGCGTCTTCGAAGAAGATATCCTTATTGAGAAGTTCTCTAATATGCGACTTCATGAGACCAAGGTCAGCAATAACATTTTTCAACTCACTTTTGACCACATCAAGATCCTTTATTGTATCAACAAGTTGCAGTTTCTCTTTCTCAAAGTATTTCAGAAGGTCATGAACCACTTCAGCAGACACCATATCCTCATTCTCAACATCTTGATGTGAGTAGGCATAGTAGCATGAGGCATTAGATGCTACATCTTACACAAGAGTTCTTTTCTTTCTTCCTTTTGATTCAACACCAAAACCTTTCTCAAGAAATCCCTTTGCAAAACTACCATAGAAAGATGAAGAAGACGACATTCTTGATAACCCAGAAAAACCTAGAGTATGCGTACGTGACATATATAACTCAATAGGTCGGCTATTTAAAGGTTTTGTTTAGAAGAAAGGATTTTAGGGTTTCCAAGCTGTAAACTCAAAATGGTAACCCGTGTACACATTCGAACACAGTGCACCCCACAAGACAATTAAACAGGAAAATAATAAAAGACATTGCAAATACTTTTTAGGCAATATTTTCTGCTGGCACTAGTTTAGTTATAAATGATAAAAGAAGAGTTCAACTAGGAAAAAACACAAATTTCCAAAGTACACCTGAATTTTACACATCTTGCTCAGCAGGATTTTTATGAGAAAGTTCCTAACTTGTGATTAATTAGCACAAGTCTGAGCTCTGAGCTTATTCAAGGAACTGTGTTTATGATCAAGTCTCTTTTTCCTCCTAAATTGTGAGAGGGATTCCTTCTGATTTGAGAAATTATCGTAAAACTTACTATCATCAAAATATGAGACATAGTTTGAGTTTTTACCAGAAGAGTCTTGACTTGAGGAGGATGACAACCTGTTGACAATTTCTTTGTAGCCTTGAATTATCTTTATTAGGTTATTTCTCATATCATCATGCTTCCTTCTTTCTCTTGGAATTTTTCTCAAATCAAGAGACACGTTATTTTCAGAAACAACATCTTGGTCTTTCCTCAGACGATTCTTATTAAGACTTTTGTTCTGCTTTCAAACATTTGAGGAACTCATTGAACTGACCTTCCTGGTAACATACACATGGTACGTATAAAAACTAATGGGTTTCGACATACGAATTTCAGTTACACCTTTGAGGATTAAGTCTAAGGTGTGTTGAAGTTGAACAAGGGAATTTTTATTCAAATTAGAGTTTCTCTTTTGTCTAACAGAACCTTTTGCTTCGCAAGAGAGATATACTTTATGATCACACGAGTGATTAGGCAGTTTAGTCTTAATATTCTTGTCAGGAGATTTCTTCCTTCCATATGGTGTGGAATTTCCTTGATCGGAGGAAACTAACATATCTTTCTTAATTATAAGGGGCTCCATTTTTACTTCTAGTGCTGGAGCATTTTTAGTCGTAGAAGAAGTAATTGGTATATTAGACAGCTTAGAGCATCCTTGAATAGAGATCTTACTCAAGAGATGTTTTATTTCCGACCCATCCTTTTTAAGTCTTGCATCAAGAGTCAAACATGAAGGATGATCTTCAGTATTTTCTTTGGATTTGCAGTCTCTTATTATACCAAGAAGAACACTAACGTGT
The DNA here is from genome assembly GCA_023529315.1 of Papaver bracteatum. NCBI lineage: Eukaryota > Viridiplantae > Streptophyta > Magnoliopsida > Ranunculales > Papaveraceae > Papaver > Papaver bracteatum. Next base: position 92,668 of record JAJJWX010002555.1, on the reverse strand, counting down.
TGTTTCATCTAATTGATCCTATCAGCTTGGATTCTAACAAGATTTAGAATCAACTCACTCTCTTCAGCTGTTTCCCATTTATTTTGAGAAATAGACTCATTTGAAATGTAATCAGAACAACACATGTCAGAATCCGTCTGTCTAGTTTGAACACGAGGTTCATCTATAATAGTCGAGAGAGAACTTCTGTTTCTGGTGATACGTTTATCAGAGATACTACTCTTGTCCATAGAGTCAGATCGCTACAAACACAGACTTGTAAGGTCTTAAACGTGTTTTCCTGCTCTGATACCAATTGAAAAAAGCGTGGGTCTAACAACCACACCCAATATTTCGATTATAAATATGTATGGACAACTCCGAGTTACTTTCTAGAGAATCAACTAGACTCAATTAATATAAAATATATTAGGGAGTTATTATCTCAATCTCTCAATTTGATTTACTCAAGCAAATACAATCTGCGAGTCTTAATCAAAGAAAGATAACTTGGATGGTACCAAAGACCAATATCAAAGTGTCAATCAATTTAAATCAACAACCAATAAGGTCGGATATTCTAATTAATTGAACAACGCACAACCTGTATTATTTCAATATTATAAAAATATAACGCGGAAAGAAATAACACAAACACCAGAATTTTGTTAACATGGAAACCGCAAATGCAGAAAAACCCTGGGACCTAGTCCAGATTAAACATACACTGTATTAAGCCGCTACAGACACTATCCTACTCCAAATTAACTTCGATCTGGATTGTAGTTGAACCCCAACCAATCTCACACTGATCCAAGGTATAGTTATGCTCCTACGCCTCTGATCCCAGCAGGATACTGCGCATTTGATTCCCTTAGATGATCTCACCCACAACCAAGAGTTGATATGACCCAAAGTTGAAGACTTTAATAAACAAATCAGTCTCACACAAAAAAGTCTAAAAGATAGATAAATTCATATCCCACGAATAAACCTATGAGTTTTGTTTTGTATTTTGATAAATCATGGTAAACAGGAACCAATCAATAAAACTGAACTTATATTTCCGAAGAACAGCTCAGTTTTATCAATCACCTCATAATAGTCTTAATCGACGCAGTAAAAAAAGATATTGTGGAATTATAAACGATGAGACGAAGATGTTTGTGATTACTTTTATATCTTACCGATCGGAGATAGAAATCTCAAGCCAATTATTACAATTGTGCTCGTACAATATAAACAATAAGATCATATCACACAACCACGATAAAAGTTGTATCGGTTAGGCTTTACAATCCCAATGAAGTCTTTAAGTTGTTAACCTGTTTTAGAACAAGAAAACCAAAGGTTAAAGGAGAATCAACTCCATCTTAGCACAACTAGTATTACACAAAATGTGTGGAGATTAGGTTTCCCAGTTGCTAGAGTTATCCCTTATATAGTCTTTCAAATCAGGGTTTGCAATCAATGTTAGCTTAGTAACAAAGCATTCAATATTCACCGTTAGATGAAAACCTGATTAGATACAAGCCAATATTTATCCACCGTTAGATCGAAAACATAACTTGTTATAAACACATGTACTTGATGATTTTGGGTTTGTGTAACCGTACCCAAACTTGTACATTAATTGGTTCAACACTAGTTAACCAAATGGTTAGCCGAATGATAACTTTCATATCAACCATATTATTCTTCACCATAACTAGTCCAAATGACTCAAATGAACTAGTTAGAGAGTTGTTCAATTGCTATGAGATCTCATGTACTACACAAGACACAATTGAAGCAAAAACGATGTGATTCACTCGAATCGATTCATGAACTATAAAGCCACGGCTTTCAATAACATTCCTTAGTTTATTAAGATAAGTTCACAAACATCGTTTTTAGACATAACCTACTCAAGTTCGCAGACTGGGTTCACGGACTTAAGTTCCCGGACGGAGTTCACAAACTCCAGCAGAAATTCTCGGAAAAGAACTTCCGCCAGTTTGCGGACTGAGTTTGCACACTAAGTTTGCGGACTGAGTTTGCATACTACTCCGGTTTCACTTGATCAACAAAGTTCGAAAACTTCGGTTCAAGCAATAAGGACTTATACATATATGTGTTACCACAACAATGTTTATATCCTCCAATGGTTATATTTTCTAAACTCTCATTTTAATCATTGAAACATTCTCAGAGGGCGTTATATAGTTGTTATTCACAAACTATTTTTCGTCAGAGCGATTTCCAAGATGATTGAAACATAACATGACTTTCGTCACTAGGTAAATATGAACTTGGCTAAAGCTAAATCTTTACCAACACATATTTCGAGAAATAGATAAGCGAGATATACTCTTCTCGAAATATCATGTGTGTATAATCTTAGTCTATATAGTAGTACGACTTTTGTCTCAAGATAAGAGATAGAGTAAATAGACTTTTAAGTGATAGATAAGTTCAAGTTCTACATACCTTTTAGTCGATGAAGATCCACTGGTTCCTTGAGTAGTCCTTCGTCTTGTATGATGATCGCCATGGAGTTCTTGAGCTCAACTACACTTTATATGCTAGTCTGAGACCTTAGCTATAATAGACTAGATATCAAGACTTTATAGTTTTAATCAATGCTCTAACATGCCCATCTAATTGACATCGATTACGAGACTCATTTCTTGTAGATATTGTATCTTGAAAGATAGATAACAAGTTTATTTCTTGGCAGATTTTCGATTGGATTATTTGGATACGACTAGCTAGATTGATCTTGGATATTGATTTTTAAGATCATCCAAGTACTCTTCTTAACAATCAGGTTCACGGACACCTTGTCGATATAAATACTGATTGAGAAGAGATAAAGATATAAACTTTGTATACATACTGTTAAGGATCATTAAATTGGTCTACTTGCAGTTGTATTAAGTTTTGTCCATACAGGTTACGAACGAAAAAGATGGTGATGTATTTGGTACACTCCCTTTTCACACACTATGTTATTTATCTTTATAATAATAATGTCAGAAGTAGGGCATAATCAATCTAGATAGTTAATTCCTTATTGTTTGTGATCCTCCAAGACCTGTTCTTATTGAATTTGTATCTTGAAATACAGATTACAAGTCTCATGCTTATTGGCATTCATATTTTACACAATTCGGGTACAAACTAGATTGATCTTGAATATTGATTTTTGAGATAGTCTAAGAAATTGTCCTACACAATCAGGTACGCAGATTTTTGGTCCCTACATATTGATTGTGGAAGATAAAGAAAGAAAATTTATATTCAATCATATGCAAGGTTCTTTTATTGTTACCTACTTGTTATTGTGTTAGGTTTTGTCCATACAGGTTGCTTAATGGAAAAGTTGATGGTGTACTTTGTACCTTCTCCTTTTTAAAGATAAATAATATAATACGGAAAAGTAAATAACACAAGACACCATAATTTTGTTAATGAGAAAAACTACAGATGCATAAAAACACCGGGACTTAGTTCAGTTTGAACAACGCATTGTATTAAACCGTTACAAACACTAGCTTACTATCTGTCATAGTACAACTCACTTGAAATTGCAAGTTTTGCTATCTCAAGCTTGTTGTCGATGTTAGATGCACAAAACTGTATCTTGATTTCTGGTCTACTAAAGTCAAGTTTCGGATTAGAATAATAGTGTGGTAGTTGAGTATCAGGCATCACTGAATCACCCTCAAAGATTGAATATTGATGAACAAATGAAGACATCTGGAGAACTTCATCAACAAAAAGGTATGTGAATACTGGACCATCTTATTTACTCATGACATTTACCATTTTATCTTATGAGACTATGTTGTATTATTTTAGTAGATTTAATATTGTAAATAAGAAATTTCGAGTCAAGCTTGTCTTGATAAATCTCTCGAAATATGATTCAAGCAATAAGTATTCTTAGATCCTTAACAATTTTGATCAAGAACAATTTATTGTTCATGAACTATTTTTGTTTCATATTTATCATTTGGAAATTGCCCAAACAATAATATTTATTATTTATGGCTATTGGGGATGTTTCTAATTGTTTAAAGAGAGTTTTCAGAACATACTGAATTCTAGATATTGGATATGTATGCATACCTAATACACGTACCATAGTGATATGAGTTCTGAAAATGGGATAGGTACTCACACCCAGTACTAGTATCTTATGGTTCGAGAATAAGGGGAAGGTACGCATACCCAATATGCGTACTCTGGGATCTGAATTTGTGAATGGCTTAAGGTACACATATCCGGTACGCGTACCCCAAGAGCTTGAGTTCTCAAACTTCCCATAGGTATGCATGTGCGGTACTCGTTTAAACAATTATTCCCGAAACTAAATCAATCAAAGGTATATAAGATTGTTCCATGTTCTCATAAAAGTTTGAATGATTTTAAGGAGAGGGTTCCAAGTACACCACCAATTTTTTTCTTCCGACTACCTGTATGGACAAAACCCAATACAATTGCAAGTTGATCTAATAAAAGATCCTTGAACAATATGTATATAGAGTATTTCTTATTCTCTTCCAAAATAAGTATGTCTAGACTTAAAAAATTGTGAACCTAATTGTTTATAAGAATTCTTGGACGATCTCACAAATCAATATCCAAGATCAATCAAGTCGTATTCAAATCAAGAGTATCTGAATTCTGAAAATTATGAAACTTGTAATCTATCTTTCAAGATATAAATTCAATAAGAACATGTCTATTTATTGATCACGATTAATAAGGACTTAAATTATCTATATTGATTACGTAATACTTGTCTTATTCCTATTTTAAAGATAAAAAATATAATACGGAAAATAAAAAATACAAGAAACTTTGTTAACGAGGGAAACAACACTTGCAGAAAACCCCGGACTGTATTAAGCCGCGAATTAACCCTCTTACATCTCTTGAACCTCTGAAGAGTCTATGCAATTAATTCCTTTATTAGCTGACGTACTTTACAGTCTAAGAGTTGCTCCAACTTAAGTGAATACTTGTGATGCCAATCTTCCTCTAACAGGAAAAATATATTTGAATTCCCTTTTGATCTCTCGATCTAGGTTTGGGAATATGTTTTCAATAGGCAAAGTCCAACAAACCTCACAAAGCTGGAATACTTACACTTAGTTAGTTGAGAAGCCTGGATTACTAACCATCTCTCAAGAATTATCTAAGCAAATCTAAGAAGAAGAGTTTTAGATATTTACCTTGAGGAATCACAAAGTATGAGACGAAGAGAACTTTGCGATTCCTATCTATATCGTTCCTGATTGGATATTATGAAAACCTCAACGATCAATAAGAATAACATCGGGATAAAAGAACTATCTGGTAAAAGATGGACTTACCTAGCTTCAGGAATCCCCAAGTGAAATCCTTAAGTCATAACTTAAAATATAGTTAACTAAGAACTTAGGTTATAGAGAACGAATCTATCTTGGAAACTAGGACATAATTGTACCAGGGATTAAGAATTCCAGTTGCAAGAGTCTTTGTATTTATATATTTTCAAGGCTCTTGATAACTTGAGATTCAAGCAAACACTTTCTCACTTTAGATGGAATTATTATTAGGAATTCATGTAAGCATGTGAGAAGTCCTCCTTGAAATTACACAAAAGAATATACACTATGGTCCAGTGTACTCGAACCGTGTACAATAATAGTTCCTGTTGGAAAGTATACCCTAAGAACTTTCAAGCATAAATGGTGTTTAATAACACTCAACTCAAGACTTAAACCATGATTCACAAACACATAGTGATTTAGTGAACAAAGTTGTCTTAGAAGTGTTTAAGAGAGTTGTGGAAATGCTAAATATATTTGTGAAAAATAGTCTATGAGCATCTACGAACATCTGTACTAGGTAGATATACGTTCGGGTACGCATACCTATGGATAGTCCGCAAACTCAGGCCCTTGGGGTATGCGTACCGGGTATGTGTACCCTTAGCCATTCACAAATTCAAATCCCAGGGGTACATGTACTGGGTATGCGTACCTCCCCCAAATCCAGAATTCTAATCAACATGGTATATATGCATTCAAGGATCGTTAATTAGATCTATTTGCGATTGTATTAGTTTTTGTTCATACAAGTTTCCGAATGAAAAAATAAGTGGTGTACTTGGTACCCTATCTTTTTCATATTAGAAGGGTAATTTTAGAAATGTCACCTTGCTTATTTATAAAGGTCATATTTGGAGAGACAAAAAATTAAAATAAATAGGTAATCCAATTTGGTGGGACGGAGGGTGTATAAAAACAACACTGCTATTCAGACTTATTATTATTCCGATTGTATAAAAACAAAATGAGGTGGCTCTGAATAATTAAGAGAATTATCATATCTTACTTAATTTAACATTTTCTTTTAGTGACCCTTATCTATTTCCCATCCACACTTTCCCTAAATCCCATCCCAACAACACAAATCAAACTTTGCAAAAGTCTTTTTAGATTGGGTAAAAAAAACACACTTCAATATACCCCAATCTCCCACCACCACCAAATTAATTATGTTTGGAGATTAATTTGCAAGTCACCATCTTAATTAGGTTTGTAGATCAAATTACCTAATATAGTAACACAAAACTAATCGCCCAGTACAAATCTAAATCAAAAGTAATCTCATGTTCATGTAACTATATAAATTAACTTCATCCCCACAAATCAACACAACCAAAACCAAAACAAGAAAAGGCATCGAAAAAAGGTGAAGATGACTTAACATTTCTTCTTCCCTTGCATCCGCAAGGGATGCCATAAAATTAATGTTGCTTCGAAGATACCCATTACAAGCTATATCAAACCAGTATTCAAAACAAATATGTATAGATTCATCGTGTTTACAATCATACCAAATATGTTTCTATGGCAATCTGGAAAATCTCAAACATGGAAAATTTGATCACGAAAATTTATTTGATTCGTTTATATAGTTGGAACAATTAGACAATTTTCAATTCAATGAATTACAAAAACTTGAAAATTAGTGATATTTGATAGCAATGGTCATATAGTCTGAAATGATGAGGGTACCCAAGTACACCATAATATTTTCGTTTCAACCTATAAGTCCGATACCAAGTGTGATTGTCTATGGACAAAGTCGAGACAATACGATAACTAGGTATAAGTTGATAATAATTATGGTATGAAATCATTATAATATAGGATCATGATCAAGTGTCTTGGATTAATGTACTAGTGTATTTATTTTTATTTATAATAAAATAATTATAATTGCAATGTAAAAGTAAATCATACAACAAGATTTTGTTAACAAGGAAACCGCAAATGCAAAAAATGCCCGGGACCTAATCCAGTTTTGAATACTATCATAATTAAGACGTTAGCTAACTTCGTATAGTTGAGACCAAGTAATCTACCCCTAGTTACTTAGTTCCCTCAGTATCCATACGCCTACAACCGTCTGGCCAACGCACATGACTCCCAAGATAGAAATCACTACCTTGAGTTGCTTTACCGATGTAAAGTCTTAAGCACTCAATTCCTTTTGATCGTATTCAAAAAATTATATGAATAAAGATGTTTGGTAACTCCTCTATCAATCTTTAAGAATAAATATATGTTAAGTTATGACGAAGAATCTTTCTTTTAAACAGGTAAAATCCTTTATCGGGTAAGATCAATTAAGATCTGAAATAATGAGATCTAGATTCACAACTATCAGATTCAAATATTGAATAATACCACCTAATGATAGTTAATTGTCGCTATATGACTACTTGATAAAATATATAAATAATAAATCCAATCTTAGTCGGATCCCAGCCAATCAAGATATATTCCTAAATTAATATTACAAGATGTGAAACCAATCAGAAAAATCTTATTGTCTTTAAATCTTCAATTATACCCGCACACCACAAACTTGATTCCACTTATGATCGATCACGAACAGAACATAGTCTGTTAACAATGGATGATCATAAGATGTCTTTAGATCAAAAAAGAGTTTTGAAGATCTCGTCGATACTTTGACCTTATGTCAGAAGAGAATGATCTCAAAAATAATCAAACTAGGTGCAATCAAAGTTTCAACAACCGTTAGTCAATCAAATCAATAATCAAAAACTAAATAACAGTCCCCTTGTTCAGTTTCCCGCCAACAATACTTGCTAGATATTCTTGTTCCTAAAGAAATATTTAAATGATATTCTAGTTTTCTAACTAAGAAGTCTTTGATTTGGGTAGTTTCTTCTCCGATATAGTATTACAAGTAATATTAGGAGTCGGTTCCGCCGGAAACAATGAAGTTCTCCTGGCTAGGCCTGCATATCGGCCGGTCGGCACGGTTTTTAGGCGACACCGGCCACCGAGCCTAACATAGCTCGGTTTTGAAATCTGAAAACGGTTCCGAGCCGACCACCTACGATACGGTTTTAAACCGGATAAAGTTGGATCAGCTGGTCTCGGTTATTTCGAGGGATTTTACCCACTTCGAACCTATTCTCTTTAGCATCTGTTTGATTCATTTCAAAAGGTTAACAATTTATGTTCATAATGATCATACATGATACTTATCAACAACATTAATTCAATATTTACTATCAACATCAACGAGTTAAGAAAAAAACAAATTAAGGGTTTCAGTTGTGCTGAAATTGGAAAAAATAAAAAATACATGAGTTCAGATTCAGATGTTAGTGTTACAAAATTAAAATTGAGATATGCAGAAAGAGGGAAAACTAATTTCTTAAAGAGATTAGCTTATTTTAACTCAATTTAAAAAAAAACCCAATTATTTTAAGAACCCTAAAATTTTAATTTAATATACACATGAATCAAACCCAATAAAAACTAGATTAATCTTCCACCTTTAACCAGTCATGGTGGTGCTGGTAATAATGGTAGAAAGTGGTATTATTGGTGATGGTAGACCTGGTGGTGCAGCTATTCCAGTGATAGTGGTGTTGCATGTGTACGGTTGTTACTTGTTATAGAATCAAAAGAAGGAGAAAGAAGAAGTAACGAAGAAGAAGATGGTAACTGTGGTGTTGATAGCTTCCTTTAGGATTTTAGAAGAAGGGTTTTCAGTTTTGAGACAGGGAAGAAGAAAAAAGGTTGAGTGAGAAAGAAAGTTTGAGTGAGATTTTTTAGGGTTATTATGTGTATATATACTCAACGGAGGATTAGGATTTAACTGAATATTTAGAACTATGGATAATATTGATTCCAGTTTTTTTTTTGGCTCGACTCAGCCGGCCTTTTGACTGATACCGTGCGCCGAGCCGAAGATCCGATGGTTCTGACTTCCAATACCGTTGTCGGCCGTTGGATTTTCGGTATAGCTCGGTTCGGCACCGGTTCTGGTGGTTTCGACACGGTTGCTCGGCCCTGCCGGTTTCCTGTGCAGGCTTACTCCTGGGTAAGGATAGTTTGTAAGAAGAACAAACTTTAGTATTTGTAGACAAGGTTTTTCGGAAAATAATGAAATTCCAAAACCGAAAGATTCTCAAGATATACAATAAGGTACCTAATTTCGACTTTCATATTTCCAACTAATATCCAACCCATAATTCTGAAATCTCTCGTTAGAAAATATCTAATATTAGTTTAGCACTTAACCAATATAGTTTTTCCAGAGATATGTTTTGATTGCTAGAAAATCAACAACATATAATTCGAAAAACTTAATTAAAAGATTATCAATATTTCGGTTTGGGATCACCTTGAGTATCAAGGAATATCTTTGAACAACCAATGATAAGAATTATATGTACATGTTCAAATTATGTCGAAGTATGGAACTTTCATATTTAGCAAACCATAATTCCAAACTCACACAAAACCGTAAAGTGATATGTGAATATTAAAAATTGGTTTTTCTCTTGGGACCTGTTCTACCATGACTCCCAACATAGATTAGGATCGGTTCTACCAAGTTTCCAAATATAGGTAGGGATCGGTTCCACCATGACTCCCAACATACGTTAGGATCGTTCCTACCAGGTCTCCTAATATAGGTAAGGATCAGTTCTACCATGATTCTCTACAAAAGCGAGGACCGGTTCTGCCAAAATTTCCATTATAGGTAGGGATCGGTTCTACCATGATTCCCGGCAAAAGTTAGGATCGGTTCTACCATGATTCCCAACAAAATATAGGATCGGTTCTACCAAGTATCCCAAGATAGGTAGGGATCGGTTCTACGTTGACTCTCAACATAAGTTAAGATCGGTTCTACGGGAATACCCACCTTAGTTTCGAATTGGTCATCCAAAAGATCTTAATTGAAAACAGGACCAAAACACCTATTGATTTATTTTCCATTACAAAGCAAGTTCACATATGTACTTCCTTTAAACTTATGTAATGAAACATAGTTTCCTAGGATGCAATGGCACCTATATTTTGATTACTGGAAATCAAAAACATATAATTCAAAAATCTCAATTAAAAGATTCTCCAATATTTCGGTTTGGGATCACCTTGAGTATCAAGGAATATCTTTGAACAATCAATGATAAGAATTATGTACATGTTAACATTATGTTGACATCTGGAACTTTCCTATCTAGCAAAGCCTAATTCCAAATGCAAACAAAACCCTAAAGTAATATGTGAACTTTGAAATCGATTTTTGCTCTTGGGATCGGTTCTACCATGAATCCCAACATTGGTTAGGATTGATTTTACCAAGTCTCCCAATATATGTAGGCATAAGTTCTACCTTACTTCCAACAATAGCTAGGATCGGTTCTACCAAGATTCCCAATATAGGTAAGGATCGGTTCTACCAAGACCCCCAACTAAAGCTAGGATCGATTCTACCACATATCCCAAAAATAGGTCGGGATCAGGTCTACCTGACTCTTAACATAATTTAAGATCGGTTTTACCTGAATTCCCACCTTAGGCTCGAATTAGCCATCTAATAGATCTTCATAGTGAACCGTACCAAAAAACCTGTTGATTTCTTTTCGATTATGAAACAAGTCCTATATCTACTTACTTAAACCAATGTAATAAAACATAGTTTCCTAAGATGAAACCACACCGATATCCAATACATAATCAAGTAACAAGTTACGTAGTTTATGTCGATGTCACATTTACGAAGTTCAAGAGATAAACGTTATACTTTGTAATTCATATACTTCCTTGACAATTTGATCATACTAATATGACCAAGTCTAATAATAGAGTATTATACATATAACATCACATGTTATGTTTCTAATCTTAAACGACTTGAAAGAAATGATAGGAATGGAAACAAGTCAAGTCAGTATTACTAACCTCAGTGGAAGGATGATGTCTTCGTTGTAGTCATTACGTCTTCACATTCTCCAGGTCTTCAGAGTAGTACTTGTATGTCTCAACATTCCTAGAATTTCTAATCTAACCTAAACAAAGTTAACTTTAATAATCTTAATCAAGCAACTCTATTGAGTTTTGATACTAAAATATGACAACCAAGCTTGACATACCAACGCTTGGTGGGTTCAACCGAGCAATACTCTAACAATATGGACTTCATGTTAATGAATTACACCTTCACTTCAGTCACTTCAGCATTGGTTTCGCAATTTAACAAGGCTGCATCAGACACCTTGTCCTCCACTGCACCTACCCTTTCGTCAAATTCTTTGAATTAATCAGATGTTCTTCCTTCAAGTAATTCTAGTCTGCCATTTTTTTTCTTCAGAAAAAAGGGGAATATCTAGGCCATCACAACCTGTGTCTATGGTCATATTGTCAAGATCACCATATTCCTCCAACTGATCAAATGTACCCGATAATTCTTCGTTGATCATAGTGCCATTGGAACCCATTTCAAATGTAAATTCTCTAAATACAATGCACTAATTACTTGCTCACATAAAAATAACTTAAGAGAGAAATAAGTACATGTTTATTATCCAACAAATACACTCGAACTGCGTACCAAACACAACTCTGATAACTGGATTGTCATACCCGCAAATGCATCTTGCAAATTTTCTATGTGGCTATAACCCGGCATCACAGTGGTTTAGTGAATCAAGCTTCACACACTCGTACTTCAGCCTTATAAGTTTGCACAAATGCAAACAACAACACTCCACAATGAGTTAGCAACGAAAATCTTTAACCTTTATTTCTCTTTTCTTCTCAAATATGCCCCATAACACATTCAAGCTTTTCCATACATTACCAACAACAATCATCCAACCAAGAACACTTAAAACATGACATAATTAACCCATTTTATTGCATCAAAGTGAAGGATAAAAAAATACTTGCCCACTTAGGGACTTACACTGACGTTTCCCTCTTGAGCTAAGCCAAAACACTCTCAATTTGAGTCTCACAATCAACTTTGTAAGCATACTAGTTTTCTAATGCCTTTACATTATTTATACTATACACTTATAATTCCCAAAAACCGTACACAACACTTGTACACGCATTGGACAGCCATCTGTCTAATATGGCAATTCCATAATCGTCAATAGTTGTGTAACTTGGCCATTTTATTTCCTAACTCAAGCCAACCTTCAACACATGTTCCAAAACAGTTATGAACACTCCCACACGATCATAAACTCCTTTTACAACCGTTCTTCCTTGTCTTGCACCTTTGGCATGCTTGTAAGTCCAATAACCAACTTGTAACCGTCACTTGAGCCATAATGCGCCACTGGTGCGCATTACTAAACTTTGGCCTTGATCCAATACACGACCAACATGACACTGTAGTTGTCTTGGCCTAAGCTAATGTACAACTAACATTGCGCTACAATCGTCTAGTCCCTTAGCTCATTCTAGTTATTCATGCTTCATATGCTTCACTTAGATAATTAGCTTGATAATAACAATGCACACTCTCGCATCACTAGTTTGCTTGCACTGTCCAAGCTTTGACCAGTCTTGGACTAATACATAAGCCAAATCTTGGCCTATTCTACACTCTCACATCATCTTTGAGTTTGGGCCAAGTCAAATCCATGGATATTCTTCATGTCAACATCGCATGTTTCTTGCCTTCCTCAATAAAGCTTTATTGTGTCGGACAATAAGCTTCATTACTTGGCCACTAACTCTACAGTGTATCTCTATTCTTGCACTTTACTTGTCCTGCAGGGTACTACTATTTTAGCGCTTTACAGACTATATAGTGTAGCGCCATCATGGATGTTCAATGACTAGGCCGGCTGTGCTGTAATGCACCATTGTGGCGCTTCACTGGCCATACCGGTCATACTACTCCTCTACTAAAATTTTATAGTTTTAACATTTAATATACGACAAATTTTCAAAATCTAACTCAAATTAATAAAACGAATTATACTAAATTACTGCCGAATCTTGACGCGTTGACCAGATTTCCAGCTGAATCCATATAATCCATGTACGTTTGTCATCCTGAATTGCTAACTAGGATTGGGTCCACACAAAAGTGTGCCAACTGTCAAGGTCCGGTCTTCTTAGTCGTCCTACTCCCCCTTAGTCTTTTCTTTTATATATATATATATATATCCGGAAAAAGAGGAGAAGAATACAGATGTCTCAGGGTTTATAGAGAAAAGCTAACACTACTCTCTCTCCTTTCACCCCTATAAATCCTCCTCCTAAGTTTTCACTCATCTCAATTATCATCACAAACATTTATCTCTACAGTGAACTGAACTTCATCCTCTAGGTTTTGATTCCGGTAACACTCTGTTTTGCTCTGCTTGTGGTTTTTTTTCTGCGAAGTTGGTTCTGATTGTTGCATGTAGTAACTGCAGGTTTACGATGGCGATGAGATCACCGAAAGAACATATAAAAGATATAAGGAAAGGGAAGTTTTCAATAGGAGCTAAGGAACCTAATCTTTTGACTGAGGATCTTCACCAAGCAGTCAAGAATCTATCGGCTGAACTCTATGCTAAAGATGTTCATTTCCTTATGGAAATCATTCAGGTATGTTCGATTCTTAGATTAGTTTTATTGTTGTTGCTCTTGAAATTGATATTTAATGGAAGTGAAGTGAAGTGTTAATGTGCATTAAAGGATTGCTAAAGTAAGGTTTTGTTATCTTTTTGATTGTGCAATTTATCTTTAGATTGGTAAATGAGTAAGTTATTGCATCTATTAAAGTCTAAAGAGGCATAATTTTGCATTAAAATAGACCGGGTAGCGGGAATCGAACCCGTATCGTTAGTTTGGAAGGCTAGGGGTTATAGTCAGTTGATTCAGCCTCCTTTTTTTGACGCCTCTAATTCAAAACGGTATGGAAAAATGGATGGATTCCCAAATCTAAGATGTAATTTTTTTTGTATCCGACCCATAACGCCTCATTCAAAACAACTTGCCTTGTAGATAATTACATCTGGAAGGGGGTAATTCTAACTAATACTTTTATTTCTTTCTCTATTTCTATTGTGCGAATTTTTAATCCTTACGCTAGAGTGTGCAATCACTAAATGAAGTTGTGACATTGAATTTGCAGAATGCTGAAGATAATGAGTATTCGGATGGGGTGAAACCGTCGTTAGAGTTTGTTATGACTACTACTGATATTACAGCTACTGGTGCTCCTGCAACTCTTTTAGTATGCAACAATGAAAAGGGCTTTTCATCGAAAAACATTGATTCCATTTGTAGTATTGGCCGTTCGACTAAAAAAGGGCATAGGCAGCGCGGTTACATTGGAGAGAAAGGTAATTTTGTTTCTAGCATTGCTTTTGTTTGATAGTATAATTATCAGCTTAAGTCAGTGGTTCCGATTTTCGTATCAAGAGCAAAACCATAAGAGTGCTTCCCTAAGCATTTCAAGGGGCTCACTGGTGATGCTCTTTGAAACATTCTCCATAAGGCCTTGAAACTTATGTGTCTACTTCGACTAATTTCTGTTTTCATTTGTAGGTATTGGTTTTAAGAGTGTGTTTCTGATCACTGCTCAGCCATATATCTTCAGCAATGGGTATCAGATAAAGTACAGTGAAGATCCATGTCCTCAATGCAATGTTGGGTACATAGTTCCTCAATGGGTGGAGGAGCACCCTACAGTGGCTGAAATACAACAAATCTATGGGTCCGAAAGGTCTCTTCCGACCACAGTCATTGTTTTACCTCTGAAGTCCGATAAAGTTCATCCTGTGAAGCAGCAATTATCGAACATGCACCCGGAAGTATTGTTGTTCCTTTCTAAAATCAAAAGGCTTTCAGTTAGAGAAGCTAACAAAGATCCCAAGCTCAATACATTGTGCGAGGTCTCAATATCCAGTGAGACGGAATTTGTTTCTAGGAAAAATGTTAGTGCTGAGTCGTACACTCTTCATCTCTCAGCCGAGGAAAATAGTACTTCGTCTGAAGGAGAATGTAGTTACTATATGTGGAGGCAAAGATTTCCTGTAAAACAGGAAAACAAGGTGGAAAGGAGAATGGAAGTAGAGGAGTGGGTTATCACTTTGGCACTTCCAATTGGGCAACGTCTGAATAGAGGGATGAGTTCACCCGGCATCTATGCATTTTTACCGACTGAGATGGTTACAAGTTTTCCCTTCATTATCCAAGCCGACTTTGTTTTAGCATCATCGAGGGAAACTATTTTACTGGACAACAAATGGAACCAGGGTATTCTTGATTGTGTGTCCTCGGCTTTTATCAGTGCCTTTATTTCTCTTATCAAATCATCCGTAGCAGCTCCAGTATCAACTCTTGCAAATATGTTCGCTTTCTTACCCATAAATCTTTCTTCATATCCACAGTTAAACAGGGTAAGAGATTCGATTAAAATGAAACTTATGGAAGAGAGCATTTTACCATCAGAATCAAACAGTGCACAGAAATTCTTTCACAAGCCCGCTGAAGTTGGTAGAATTCTACCTGCTTTCTGGAATATTTTGTTGGAGGCAGAAAAGCAAGGTGTGAGCTTACATAATTTGTCGACCCATGGGAAATATGTTCTGAGTTCAGCATTTGATACAAATGTGTATGATAACGTGTTGAACTTTTTGGAAGTTAAAGGAATGGAAAATGAATGGTACGCCAAATGCATCCGAGGTTCTAATCTTGTCTTGGGAGTATCAGAGGATTTATATATTGAGATCCTATTCTTTCTGTCAAGGATGGAGCTAGAAATTAAGTTTGGGGGGACAAATATGTATAGGTATATTAGTTTTGCCGTAAAAGTAGGCGGCCAAAGGCCGCAAATTTTTTTTAGGCCTTGGTATTTTCCTTCAAATGATGTTACCAAAATATCCAATAAATTGTTAGATGTTTAGATTTATGGTTGGATTTAATATTTTGATATTTTTCACTACTTTCATACGTAATTTTGATATTTAAGCCAAATTTTGTATGATAAGTACCTAATATCAGTAGTTTTTAAAATGTATATCAGTAGTTTTTAAAATGTATAGTAAAATATTCAAGGCTCTCTATGTAATATACACAAATATGGGGGAAAATCTATAAATACTTAAATTTTTCAAGCCTAATTATGGAATTAGGAAATTCTAGGGGGGACTGCTGTCCCCCTTAGATCATACACAGCTCCGTGCCTGCTTTCTGTTTCATCACTGGGGTACGCACTTCCAGCATACAAGCATCAAGAAAATACCTCTCTTGAAATACATTGGTGAAGACAGGATTGTGTCTTTATTGAGCATAGCTGACGCATCAAAGCAGGGCATGACAATCTGTTTGTCTAACGATTCTCGCTATATATCTTGGCTTATTGACTGGAATGGTGAATTCCGATGTTCATTGAAATATTATTTCATTCCCAAATCTACTCAAGAGGCTTTGCAGTCATTTCCAAAGAGGGAGACAGTAAGGAGTTGGCTAATTAGTTCGGGAGTAAGTGTTCTTAGCGTCTTTGAGTATGCAGCTCTTCTTTTTAATTCAATCCACAATGCTAGTAGTAAACTTGTCATTACCTCTGCGCACTTCTTATATCAGTCATTGCTCGATAACTATTTATCAGAAGCAGAAGTGAATAAATTGTGCAAAAAGTTGCCATTGGTTGACAAGTATGGCTGTGTTACTGCACAAAGAAGTGGGGTTCTTGTTCCAGCTCGTGATAGTAATTGGGTTGCATTGATGGGTACAAACCCGTGGAGAGGAAACCATTATGTTGAATTAACCGAAGATTACTCATGTAGTGGAAATTTTGCTGGTTCACATACAGAAGAGAAACAACTCATGTCATTTCTGAAAAAACATATTGGAGCTTCTGATATCCCCAACATATGTCCTCCTGATGACCCTTTGCCTACTGTCAAATCTCCTTTGACTAAAGCAAATACTTTTCTACTATTAGAGTGGATTCGGAAGTTGAGGTCAGGGAGAAGCTGGTTGAAGGGAATTTCTTGAGATCCATAAGAGAGGGATGTTGGTTAAGGACATGTTTGGGTGACTCGACGAGCTACAGCTACGTAGCTCCATCACAATCATTCCTCCTTACCACATCAGATGGTAGCATACTACAAAATGGGTCTGAGCTGGTTGATATTCCATTAGTTGATATTCAGTTCTATGGTAGTAGAATCAATGAGTACAAGGAAGAGCTTAAAGTTGTAGGTGTGATGTTCGAATCCCGAGAAGTATGTAAATATATGGGTCAGCGCCTCATGTCTCTTGCAGCTAAGCTAACTCAAATCTAACGAAGTCGAATGTGTTTTCGATACTTAAATTCATAAGGCTTTTGGGTGAAAACTATTTACCTCTTGATGACTTCATCAAGACCATTCAAAAAGGTAGCTGGTTAAAGACGCTGAATGGTCACTTATCTCCAGTTGATTCCATTTTATTTGATTCAGAATGGAAAGTTGCTTCACAAATCAGTAGTCTTCCTTTAATCGATAATGATTATTATGGGGAGGATATTTACCAGATTGTTGTCGACTTCTTCAGAATGCCTGTATCACTTACAAAAGAAGCAACCTTTTTGATACTGGAATGTATTCGCCACACCAACTCATCTGCATTTGTAGAAGTACTTAAAGACCGAAAATGGTTACACACTGGTGTCTTAAAATCTCCAAGCGAATGTTTTCTTTTCAATGGTGAATGGGGATGCCTTCTGAAGGTTTTTAATGGGTTTCCTTCAATCAGCGAAGAACATTATGGACCTACTATAGTTTCTTATAAGAATGAGTTAAAACAGCTTGGGGTTATAGCAGGGGCGGAGCCAGAAATCAAGAAATGGGTGGGCACCTTATCAATTAATGCATGTTTGAGGGGGTGCAAAAGGGTTAAAATGACAAAAAATTGGATAAACTACCTAAAATTAGGCTTGGGAGCTCACATTTGAGGGGGGCAAGTGCACACCTACCTCTCCATGTGGCTCCGCCCCTGGGTTATAGTAGATTTTGACGAAGCAGCCGAGGTTTTTGCTTGTCAGTTTAAGCAGTATGCATCTTCATCATCCATTGCCAAGGAGAACGTGTTATCTTTTCTTGAATGTTACAAGCAGCTTAAGAAAACCTCCCATCGCTTACCAAAGAAGGTCAACAAGTGCTTACGTGAGGAGAAGTGGCTGCAGACCCGTCTAGGCACAAGAGTCCCTAAGGATTCTATAATGTTTCATTCTGATTGGGAGAGCCTGTCTCCAATTGTTTCACTTCCTCTGATTGATGACAGTGATACAGGCTATGGTAGGGTGATTCTGGAATACAGAGATGAGTTGAAGGAAATTGGAGTTGTTGCTAAATTCAATTCGGGGATGCATTTTGTGGTTTCCGGGCTCAATATTCCCCCTAATCCAAGTGATATAGCTCCACAAAGTGCTCTTTCCCTTATGAATTGCATTAAGATATTGTTGAAGGAGAACAATGCTTTACCAGAAGGGTTCCTTAAACGTGTGAATAGAAGATGGTTGAAGACTCTTATGGGTTATAAAGTTCCGGGAAATTGCTTAATGTTTGATTCTAAATGGAGTTCGTTGTTATTACAACCTGAGGACGGGCCTTTCATCGATGATGTGTTTTATTGTTTCAAGATTGCATCCTACTCTAGAGAGCTTGAGGCCATAGGGGTGACGGTAGATGTTAAACATGGGTGTTCGTTGATTGCCAGCAATTTAGAGTCTCATTCCCAGCTAACCGTTATTTCCCGTATCTATAAATGTTTGTGTCATTTCAACTGGGAACCTCAGAAAGCTTCTGGAAAAATCTTTATTCCAAATGGAAGTAACACGGGGCGATGGGTTTTCCCAGAAGAATGTGTTATTTATGACAAGGATGACCTATTTGGCTTGCAGTTGAATGTTTTAGAAAAGCACTACGAGAAGGACTTGCTTGATTACTTCTGCAGTGCCTTTGGTGTTCGTCGAAATCCTAATGCTGATGATTACTGCAAGTTATGGAACAAATGGGAAAGCACAAAACAGAAGATAACGCCTGTGGAGTGCCGGGCTTTTTGGCTTTATATAGCCAAGAACTGGAATTCGAAGACAGAGAACCTTCTGTCTGAGAAGTTGTTGAAGTTGCCAGTGAGCAGTAAAGACTCAGATGATGTTCTTTTATTCGACAAAGATGCAATATTAATTCCAGATGATTTGCAACTGCAAGATTGTTTAGAGAAGGCTTCTCCCGATCCTTTATTTGTTTGGTATCCTAAGCCAAGTTTTCGTTCTGTGACCAAGTGTAAACTGAATGAAATATTTGCTAATGTTGGTGTTCGGACGATTTCCGAATCTGTAAACAAAGAAGAATCTTCAATTCTGGATGCTGCAGATCTCAAGCAAATTACTTCAAAAGGTACATTTATCAAGAGAGGTCTTATTAGAATCATACTTGCTTTTCTTGCAGATCCTTGTCTTGAAATTGATTTTGAGGAGAGGCATCAGATGGTGAATTATCTTCTTGATCTTATGGTCTTTGAGACTGAAGAACCGATAACAGCAAGTTATGGCATCAAACTGTGTTCCGTCCGCACTTTAAAGGTCGAGGTCAGCCAAATGATTCGGTGGGAGAGAGAGAATATGAAGCTCTTTACTCAGAAGGTGGATAGATCTGCATCTGGGCATAAGGAAAATATTGCATATGCGACCTACTTTTCTAAAGTTATAGCTGAGGGACTTCTGTGGGAGAAAGCAGATCAAATTGCGGGTTTATCTGAGTTGATCAAATTGGGCTGGCTATTAGACTTTGAAGACGAAGCAATCGATTTCTTGTTGAAGACCAAAAATCTGCAGCTTTGCGATGAAGACGAAGGGTTCATCAAATCTGCATTTGCGTTAGATTAGTTTTCTTTTATCCTTCCAGTTATACTTGTACTCTGCAGTGTTCTAATTTGATGTTTTTAGTTGTTCGCTGATGTTTTGTTTTTATCTTCTAGTAATAGACCATTGATGTAGAAATCAAATGGTTCGAAACTACAATGTTATCTTCACCAAGGATTATGTTATGGACTTTAGTATCTTTAATAAAACTATTAGTGTTGGCTTGTGGTTGATTTGAACTTGATCAAAACTAAGGGAAAGAGCATTCAGGTAACATTCAAGTCGATAAAATTGCTTGTGGCTTGATTATCTAATTTGATGATATCTAAGGACTAATTACTGAATTCTCAATGAGCTGCAGGTACCTGGCAGCATCAAAAATGTGGATTGGAGACACTATTATGGACGGTACAGCATTCTTATTCCAACTTTTATTTTCCTTGTTTCGGTTCATACGTAAAGTTCATCTCTTAGGCAAGATATAGAGCCTAAGCTAAGCATTTGCTCGAAATGAATAGCAAATTATCAACGTTACCTTGTTTCGGTTTATTTTCCTTGTTTCTTACAGCCATGTGGCAATTTTTATTTTATTTTTCTTTTGGGACAAACCTTATATAGCCCCCACTATGGCATGAAATTGCTTTGAGGGACCATTTTTTATGAAGTCCTCATGCTTGCCGGTGTGTTTCAGTTCTTCAATAAACTATAGGGTTTTTAGAAATTAAACCTGCAATACATGTTATATCCCAACTTAGCAATGAACACGTAAAACATCCACAGTGGGAATGTCTTGTAGCATTTCGATTGAAAACGGTCCTACTAAAGGCTAATCTTCCCTAATTCTCCCTGATTGATCTCTACCTGCTTACTTTTAATGTGTACTAACATTTTTCAATTTGCTTTCATTTGATTTATTCCTCCTTTACTCTTAATGTCTGTGTCTCACCAATTTTTACCATTTGTTGTCTTCATAGTAATTGCATTGTTACTTTATTATCACGACTTATCTGTATCACACTGTGAAATTCGTTTGTATCCTTCACAGTTTGATTTATTCCTCTTTTAACTACTTTCTTTGTAAGTCTACATTATCTGCATTTCCATACCCTTTGTTCTCATGTTGACAGATCAAATTCACTAATCTATCTGTTGCCAACACAGTGGATTTTATGGAGGCGGCATTTGGGTGACGGTGGCTCTCTACATAGTCATTTGTGATTCTTTCTGGTGTTGTAACTCTCCAATTGCACCAACAGGACAACCAATGCATCTCTGCAGCCAATGGGTGAGTATATTCAATTGGTTCAATTGGAGTTGTCTCAGTTATGGTACTAATGATGAGTTGTTAAGGTTCTACCATGATCATTTTTAACTGTAATATGCATGCATCTATTATCTCATATTTGCCCTACACAATCCTCAACTTTCGACTTCTTTCCTGCATAAGGCGTACTTCCATTTCCCATTTCAGCTATCATATCCCATTCTCAATGTCTTACTGTCATTTCACTAGGTTTTACCTAAATACCACCTACACTTTTCCTAAATACCACCCATAGTCTAAACACATAATAATTGTGGACCTAATCTAACGTGAGTGATAAAAAACATACTCTTCTCTGTTACCACCCTAATACAGAACCGTTATTACCATTGCCACTAACAACAGTCGCATCGTCACCACCACCCCTCGGTCCCCATATTCCATGGATCTTAGACATAGAGATTATGTATTATACCCATCAAATCAGAAAGCCGTTAATGTTTGTTACTACAATGGATTTGAAGTAATTTTATGAAACTTCCACCAGAATTAAGATTAAATTTATCTCTAAACTTAAAATCGTAATTAATATTAAGATTAATTTGATTTAATGATGTTAAATTGAAGGGTGGTAGTGGTGACGGCGGAGAAAGCCAAAGCAGCTTATGAAACTTCCAATTATATGCACAGATTGTGATTATAATGGCTCATCCACATAACATACATGAATTAAGATTAAATTTATCTCTAAACTTAAAATCGTAATTAATATTAAGATTAATTTGAAAAAGGTTGAGATCTTAATGATGTTAAATTGAAGGGTGGTAGTGGTGACAAATTCCCATAAACAACATCATGTTCCCAGCGGAAAAGCCTTGATTAAAATTGCAATCGACTATTATAGATGGTAGAAGAAGATCAGAAAAGAGGAATTGATACCCAAACTTATTAGACTCATAAGTAATCTTGAATCCAGCTAGATTCTTTACAAGGATAAGAACGATAAACGTGGTGTTTGTGGTTATTACAAACCGGTTCATAAGTCTTGAGTTCCTGTTTTGGAGTGAAATTGGTGTTGCTAGCCATGAATGGAGATGGATGCGATATTGCTAGTGGTGACTGAAATTGGGTACAACCCATTTGCTAAAGGAGGATAAGTAATGGAGATTCGGGTCAATTTATGGCTCACGAAACATTAGTACTTGTGGATTCAAATTTGATCTAATTGGGGATTCATTTGTGGTTTAAATTATCATCGGGAGGGTAGAAATAATCGTTGAAGTAGCAATGAGAAAACAATATAGGGTTAGAAAAGAGAATGGTGTTTGGTTGTTATCGACGGTTGAAACAATAAGGTGGTGCTAGATTTTCGTCTGCCTGCATTAAGAGGATGTTCATGGGTTTTGTATCTGCAGATTGGTTGTTTAATGGTGGCTGATTGTTAAAGAAGAAGACACATTTTTATCACCCACTTTAGATTAGGTCTACAATTATTATGTCTTTAGACTTTGGGTGGTACCTAGGAAAACTGTGAGTGGTATTTAGGTAAAACCTTTCACTAAGTCTTCCATTGTTGCCCTTTGCAACGGGTTGCTGTAATGCTTGTTTGTTTATTGCTCTAATGCTTGTTTGTTTATTCTGGTAGGAATAGATTTTCTTGTGGTTGTTTTGTTTCCAGTTGGGTTTAGGCATGTTGTTTTAGATGCACTGGCGTTCTCTTTTGGTGTATTTTCTCTCTCCCTTTTATTTCTTTTTGTGACATCTCTTACACTTTAGAATAAAGTTTAACCCTGTGGCTCAAAAAAAGAAAAAAGGAATGTTAGGGGGAGCAACCGCAACAACAACCTAACTTCTCCAAAATTATTGCAATCCCTGTGGTACAACATTACCATCGCAAGTACAATTAAAAAATAATAGAGAAGTCTTTTTTTTTTTTTTTTTTAAGACTCATTTTATAAACTAGGCCTTTTTTTTTCCTTCAAATTTAATTAAATTGGTCACCAACAAACAACTCTGATATTTCACACTGTGAAATATATGAAATTATGAATGAGGTTTTCTGACCTCTTTGTTCAAGGAGAAGAAAAACACTTGCAAACAACTTCAATTCTGCTCCATGGAATTTAATAAGAAAAATACAGGAGGATGGAGTATCTCGTTTAATGACGCATTCTCTTCCACGGTTTGAATACCTTTCCACCTAATTTGTTCGTTTAATTTGATTTGATTTGATTTGTTCGTTTAATTTGATTTGATTTTTGTGAAAAATACTAGAACCCCCTACTATATGGGTTCAACATTTACAAGCCCCGCAAAATGGATCTTCCACCCTCTACTCCATACTTTCAAATTGGGAAAATTAGGGGGAGACTTTAAAAAAAAAATGCTCATTATCAGGCCCACAATTAATTTTGGATACCGTGACACCATAAATATTTCTGTGACACCCATAATTATCTGAAATTTAATTTATGCAATCATATTTTCGGATGCATAACAGATTATGCATCAATTTTCACGACTGCATAACATGTTATGCAGATACTATTGTAGGTGCATGACAAGTTATACAGTCTTTGTTTTTGTTGGTTCCAACAATAACAAAAAAGTTGATGCATAACATGTTATGCAAATATTTTCTGGACTATATAACAAGTTACGCAACAACATTTCAAACTGCATAACAGGTTATGCATCCATTTTCATAGCTGCATAACATGTTATGCATCCATTTTCATATATGCATAACAACTTTTCGAAACCGATTGGAGAAGTAACTACTCATCCATGATGAATGATAATAAATTTGCGTTGCCATCTGTAGGTGGAGGTGATGTCCTGCAACAACAATCGTAGTCGCAATTACCATTATCTTCCAACACACACATTTCTCTAGACACTGTTTCACTTCTCGCCTTGCATTTATTTTCACAACCTTTTATACATTTGCGGCAGCCGCTCAAAGAAGAGGTAGCAAGAGCTAGGAATGACATGTCTGTGTCGCCATAGTGGGAATCAAAAAAATTCATGTGGTAATCTACTCAAAAAAATACAGAGCAAAGGTAATCTACTAAAAAAAAATCATGTGGTAAAATCAAACATAGTGGAAATAAAAAAAAAAACTTACATAGTCGCTTAGTTTCCTCCTGAAACTTTCAAATCGAATACCAAAGAATAGTGGAAGAGTTCGGTTTGTCATTAGTGGTTTGTGATCAGAGCCAATCACATCTTTTCCTTGCTCATCCTTAACCACCGATCCAAAGTCAACTTCAAAATCTTTCATCTTATCATCAGAAAGGAATTCAAATCCACCTTCAGCAGCAAAACTGCAGTACCCATTATCCGATGCAATGAAATCATGAAGAGGTTTGAAAAAGTCATCGAGGGTATCCTGTTGCTTTCTCGTGTTTCACAATAGGTATAACACCGAATGCAACAAAACTATTCGAATTTGTGCTGAAATATCCCAAACTCCATCTCCATTCACAATCAATTACATCAACAGATCAGACCCTAACTTCTTCCTCCCAAACATTACCTCAATTGTAGAAGATCACAAACAAACCCTTGAATACACCCAATCCAGTTGACAAACATATCCAACTTGGTTGCTGCAATTTCTCATCTCAATCGAGATTTCAGACTCCGTCGGCAGATTGGAAAGAAAGAAACAGAGAAAAATAAAAACGAAGCATAATTTAGAAAATATGGGTGTATGAGCAATTTTTTCTCCCAAAATGGGTACGCGCATGAGGTTTTTTGGGCGTGGGTTTTACAATGGAGAAAAACTGAAAAATGGGTCTCCCTGTAGTTTTCACTTTCAAATTTTCATATTTCTAGGCCCAGAACTTTTATTTTTGGGGCCAGGTTTTAAATTTTTCCGGATTTGCTGACGTCAGCGGATCTTTTAATAAATCATAAAATACTGAAATTAACCTTCGGTATTTATAGACGTTTTATACCTACCAGAAACTGAAAATCAAATCAAATTCAGCTCTTTCTTCTCACCTCTCTCGTTCAGAAACAGAATTAGAGATTTTTTTTCAGACGAATTCGTGTGTTTCATAGTTTCATATTGAAGTTCGTTAGGTTGATAGGAAGAAAACGAGAAGAAGAACAACATATTGTTAATTTTCTCTCAATTTGTTGAGCTGTATTCATCTGTTTTTCAGATCTGACGAGATTGTGAAGGTGCATTGATGAACAACAAATAGGTTTGTTCGATTTTATCTTTTTTGTTGCTTGATTCACTAGTTTTCTGATCGATTTTTTGATTTCGATCTTCTACTGATTTGGAATTTTGTTTTGTTTCGAATTTGTTGAGTCTGAGAAGAGGAAGAAGACAGTTTGGAATACATAAATCAACGTAGGTACGAGTTGTGATTTCGATTTTAGTTTTCAATTCAATTGATTTTGATTCTTACCATTTTGATCTATTTTTTTCATTTTTTTAATTTGGTTTTGATACTGAGTATGTGTTTTGTTGATGCTTACACATGTTTGTTTGATACTGAGAAGAGGAACAGAAGAAACATTGCTTCAGAAGAAAGAAAACAACAAATCTAGGTAAGAATGTTATGTTGTTTTGATTTCAGATCTTTTTTCAAATTTTTTTTTTTTGAATTATTTGTTGTTCTTTCATGTTCGATCTGTTTAATTTGTTGTTTTACTTTTTGTTGATACTGAGAGGAGTATGAAGAAACAATTTTGTTTCAGTACAACAACTTCAATTTGATTTGTTGGACATGCTGTTTTTTGTTGCAGGATGTGTAACTTTAGGTTACACATATATATCCTGTTGTATTTTTAAGCATGTGTAAGGAAGATGCAGATGTTTTTTAGTTGCAACATCTGTAATTTTAGTTTACACACATATATCATGTTTGTATTTTAAGCATGTGTGAAGA
The DNA here is from genome assembly GCA_023529315.1 of Papaver bracteatum. Lineage (NCBI taxonomy): Eukaryota > Viridiplantae > Streptophyta > Magnoliopsida > Ranunculales > Papaveraceae > Papaver > Papaver bracteatum. The sequence continues at coordinate 66,337 of JAJJWX010002555.1, read as the reverse complement.
AGATGCACATGTGTAATTTTAGTTTACACATATGTATCATGTTGTATTTTAAGCATGTGTAAGTTGAAGTTACATATATATATCCTGTAACATGTTTATGTGTAAATAGTTGTATCATCTGTATCTTTTACTCATATTTAGCTTGCCGCATAGAATATACTTCTCACGAGGGGGCAACGCCCCCGAGTGAATTGCGTTCGTTTTAAAATTTTGATATTGTTATTGTGTGTTTTGATATTTTTCAGGTTTTCATGGATTCTGTTAGTTGCGCTGCTATTAGTTGCATTGCTGTTGTTCGCTACTTTTCAGATTTTATTACCTTGTGTGTTAATACTGATATCAGACTTGAAGAGTTTAAGGAACAAGTTTTCCGGGAATGGAAGCAGTTTACTCCTCTTGGTATTACTTTCTTCTTTCGAGAAAGTGGGAAAGATTTTCCGCTTGACTGTGATTTTTCGTTGCAAGCTCTTATATCCATCACAAATAGTAAACAGAAGACAGTGTTGATATTTTCTTGCAAAATGTTCCTCGTGTGGCCTCTTCCTCCAACTCTAGGGAAGATTCTTCTATTTATAATGATTCTAGTAGTATGTCTTCGTCCAGAAAAAATGTTACTATTGCAATGTATTTGGAAGATAAAAGCAAGCCTGCGAAACCTTTGTTATCGGATGGTTGGCCCAAGGTTCTTGGCGAGATTGGTCATGTGTTTTTTGAAGGAGTTAAGCAAGTCAGGGTTGCTTTCACTAAGTATCTTCTTCGCACTGGTTTCCAAATGATTATAACTCACAATGAGCGTTCTGGGTTCACGGATAAGTGTGCGGATGAAAAATGCGGCTGGAAATTCCATGCAGCTTCTAGCGATGAAAGGAACGAAATGTTTCAGTTAGGTTTTCCGTGTTCTGTCATCTAATGCTTAGCATATGTTATGTTTTGTTACAGTATGTGTAACTTTGGTTTACACATGATGTTTTTTCACCATATTGTCTGGTTGAATTGTTTATATTTTGTATGAACCTCTTCAGGTTAGGTCTTATAATCCTGAGCACATTTGTGGTGCTGGTGGACGCAACTTGAACCAAACTTACTCCACCAGCTTCTCTTCTAGTTTGTTTGAGAAAGAATTTCGCAAAAATCCTCACAAGAAGCCCAAGCAAATTGCTGCTGATTTCCAGACCAACTGCGGGATTAACATGGAGTACTATCAGGCCTATAATGCTAGGGAAAAGGTTTATGAGACAATTTATGGCGACTATGTTAAGTCATACTCGCACTTGGTATGGTATATTGATGTTATAAGGGAAACCAACCATGGTAGCATGATAAAGTTTGAACGTGAAAATAAACAGTTCCAACGGATTTTCATCGCATTTGCTGCATGCATCAAAGGGTACCGGTTTTGTCGTCCAATGGTATACTTGGATACTACTTTCCTTTGTGGTACATTCAAAGGTTGCTCGATGGTAGCTACTGGGATCAATGGTGGTAAAGGTTTTTTTTTTTAAACAACTTCAGTTGACAAATAACTGAGAGGTACACATGTATAACTCTCAGTTACACATTACTTTACTCAGTGTGTAACTAATAAAATAGCATATGTAACCTTAAGTTACACATTTGTTTTAGCATGTTAACTTTTATTTACACATTGTTTTCTGTTTGTGTGAAACTTATTATTCTTTCGATTATGCACAATTTTTTTTGTAGGATTTTTCCCCCTTGCTTTTGCACTAGTCGATTCTGAGACTGTCGACAACTGGGAGTGGTTTTTGAGGAATTTGACTGAAGTTGTTGGTGATGGGAGGCCAATCACCTTCCTTTTGGATCGCTATGAAGGATTCTTGCAGGGTGTTCCACTTGTCTATCCAGATGGGTTTCACAGCTTCTGCTACTATTATTTGACGAAAAATATATCAATCACTGCAACAGATCCTAGGTACTCGCTTGTGATGGACCATTTCCGAGAGGCGACATATGCACTCTCACCTGAAAACCATGCGAAAGCCATACAGAAGATTAGAGACTTGAACTGCGATTGGGTGGCTGATTACATCGAGACCATCCCACCTGAAGCATATGCGAATGCCTATTTCAAAGGTTGTCGGTATGGATGAACATCTAGTACTCTAGCAGAATCAGTCAATAGCTAGGTTCTGGTTCACAAGAAGATGCCTGCATCTGCTCTTCTTGATCAGGTTAATTGAGTGTATGTATTTTTAGTTGTTTGTTGTCTTTTATTTGTTGTTTTGTCACTTTATGTATTCATAAATTTTTTTTCCTTTTCAGATTAGAAGGAAAATAATGTGTTTGATGGCAGAGCGTCATGAAATTGGCGCTAATATGATGACTCCATTAACCCCTGAGTACAAGGAAAAGCATGCGGATCTTCAAGATGAAGGTTTGGATTGGGAAGTATTGGTTGCTAGTCCTACCGTGTTTGAATTTATTAGCGAAAGGTCTCACATGGTGGACCTCGAACACGAGACTTGCACCTGTCAAAGGTTTGGTTTCTTATGCTTTTTCTTCTCTCTATATGTTCTTTTTTTTCCTTTTCAGATTAGATATATGCATGTGTAAATATTAGTTATACATCTATTTTGCAAGTGTAACTTAAAGATACACATCCTGTATATGCACCTGTAACTATCTAATTTTGAGTGTTTTATGATTTGTATGCGTAACTAACTGATTTTTTGATTGTTTTTGTTTTTTTACAGGTGGCGTGTATATGGTTTTCCTTGTGCTCATGCTCTTGCAGCCATACAAGAGATTAAACATGAGGCTATTGATTTCATTTCACCGTATTTTACAAGTGATTATTTTAAGAAGACTTATATGCATGCCATCCAGCCGATTCCCAACTACAACAGGCCTGCAGAATATCATCCAGATGACACCGTCATCCCGCCTACCGTGAAGAAGCAACCAGGTAGACCCCCAGGAAAGAGGATTATAAGTAAACATGAGAAAAAGGTGAAGAGAAAAGTTCATTGCAGCAACTGCAAGGAAACATGTCACAACAAGGAAGGTTGCAGGATTCCTCGGAAGTTCACACCTCACTAGCTTGAGCCTACCAAAGTTCATTTCAGCAAGCAATGATTTGATGTGTGGATAGTTATTTGTCTTGGATTGTTTGTTTTTTATTTTTTATTTTTCTGCAACGTTGATTATATGCAAGGATCTATTCATTCAGATTTTATATTTTGTCAGTTAACAGTTGAAATGCATTTTATTCTATTTTTGATTTTATTGTGTATGCCTGATCAGTGGTCAAATGCTTGTGTAACTTCAGTTTACACTCAAATATATGGAAGTGTAACCAGAAGTTACACTGTGAATGCATGTGTAATATTAGGTTACACATGATAAATGCTTGTGTAACTTTATTTTATTTTGTCTAACTTCAGTTTACACTCAAATATATGGATGTGTAACCATAAGTTACACTGTTGTGAATGCATGTGTAATATTAGGTTACACATGATAAATGCTGGTGTAACTTTATTTTATTTTCATTTATTGTGCAAGTCCGATCAATGGCTTGTCTACACTCAAATATATGGAAACCATAACTTACACTATTGTGAATGCATGTGTAATATTAGGTAACACATGATAAATGCTTGTGTAAACTCAGGTTACACATTCTGCATCAAGTTAAGATGTGTAGTTACTTAACATGTTGCATACTTTCTGAAACCTGTACACACAACAGTAAAAGTTCAAACAAGATAAAAGTTTTTAATTCAAAGAATTTCAATAATATTTTCAAAACCAAGAACTGCTAAAATCTACTAACTGATGAAATTTAAAAGTTTCTAAGAATATATTTTCCAAGTCTAACATTTGCTTGTGGCTAACAACATATTTGCTAGTATAGATTTTTTTCTAATCCTAATGACTGCTTTACACATCTCTGGATGGATCCGAAAGAATCTTGTATAGCATGCTTCCTCTCATGCGGTTCAGCTTGTCAGTCCACCATAGCATCATACTTGAGGTTAATTTTTTGTCAAGTGGTTTATTCTTCATCCTAATCTTCATGTAAACGCATACACATGGAAGACAGTCAGGGATTATACCTTGTGATGGCGAAGCGATATGCTTGTCCTTATCATTCATCCCAAGAGCATAAGGACACAAGAGTCTCAGTTCTGTAGTAATTGCAAATGCATATTTCTTGGCTTGAAGAAGGTGTTCACTCCTGAGTTCCTTAACGTTTGATGAGTTCATGTAGGACCAAGCATTAGAACTCTTCAACTCATACTCCAGCAGTGTTTAGTGTGTGTTGTTGTTGCATATTGGGGGAGAAAAGTCTGACTGCATCGTTCTTGTACTTGCCATACTCCTTCACAAGCTTTGGAATCCAAAATTTCTTGAATTCTCCGTAATCCTTCAAGTACGTGATGTGCAAAAACCATTTGGAATGTTAAACTCACATTTTTAATCAAAAGTTTAAAAATGAACAAGTGAACAAGTGATTATGTAAACATAATTTACACATAGGGCCTTGGGTTTTACACTTGAAAAATAAGAATGTGTAACTTCAGATTACACATTATAAATGGTTGTGTAACTTCAGATTACACATTATAACTACATTTGTAACTTCAGATTACATATTATAACTGTTTTCTGACATAAAAAAAAAACATAATATTACAACACACACTACACATTATAAATGCAATAAGATTTAAAATGTATCGAACTACTTACATATGCTTGTGGCGACAGGAATATCGCTTTGTCATACTTGATGTTAGAGTTCATCTTTGTCCTCAATCTGCTAATGTAGAAGTCGATGAATTCTGACTCCAAGAAGGATTGTTTCTTGGTAAGCTGTAGCATCAGTTCTCCAGATAAATTAAATATCTGGCTACCATTTTCGTTGAGTTCGATCCAAGTAATGTCTCTGCATTACAAAGAAGTAAACTATTATTAATCAACATAACAGAATCAAGTAGTAATATACAACAATCAATAACAAAATCAAGCCTACTTGGATTCAAGCTACTTACGTTTCCGGATGAGTATTGAAATATTCAAGCACTTTCTCCTTTTTCTCGCCTTTCAGCCTTTCGATAACTTCAGAACCTTTCACATCCTTTCTCATTCTTCCGTCATCTTCTTCATCAACCTCATCCATTTTTTCTTTTTCTACTCCTGGAACTGCGTCCAATATTTCTTTTTCCACTTCTGGAACTGCGGCCATTCTTTCTTCATTAACAGTCTTCTTAATCTTCTTTGACCTCTTTTCATACTGCTTCAGATCTTGTGTTGGAATTTTTCTATTCCTCAACACACGTTGTTGTATTAATGCTGGTCGGTTTTCTCTTATTGTATTCGCAACTTCCTTCAGCAACTCTCTGGTAGGTTTTGGAGTTTTATCAATTCCAATGCTAAAAAAGTTCTCATGTGTTGTAGCTGCGCAAACAAATATAGGCAGAATCTCACTGAATTAGCACATGTATGTAACTTAAAGTTACACAAGCCAAAATAATAATGTACTGTATGTAACCTCAAGCTACACATGCCTTTTTTACAATGTGTAACTTGAAGTTACACTTGCATTCAAACAAAACAAGCCAAAATAATAATGTACTATATGTAACCTCAAGCTACACATGCCTTTTACAATGTGCAACTTGAAGTTACACTTCCATTACAAACAAGACATAAAGGAAAAATAAAATGGAAGAGTGGTTACCACTTGAGCTAGGTTCTGCATTCTCCATCACTGCAGGTTCAGGTTCACTTTTGTTAATGTCACCGACAATCTCATCTAGCATTTTATTCACTGCAACATCCATGATATCAGTAGGGTTAGCTCCTAGTTGCACAAACATGTAGGTCTGAGCATTGTCAGTCTGTGTTTGTGGTGTTATAGAAGTTATCACCATGGAGTCCTCAAACTGTGTTGAAGCAAAACTGTCGTCAATAGTTTCTGATGTTGGCTGAGTTGGAGCAGTCAGAACCAAACCGTCACCAACAGTTGCAGGTGTCTCTTCAATGACTTTTGCATCATCACCTATGGCTTTCTCACGCGGCTCAACCACACCACCACCTTCTGCATCTTTCTTTTGTGCCTCATCAGCAGCATGCGTCTCTTCATCAACTTTCTTCTGCACCTCATCAACAACATCTGCAGTAGTGCGCTTTTTATTTCTAGTGGACTTCTTCTTTTGATGAGCCTTGCGCCCCTCTGCAGAAGTTTGAGATTGCAGAATTTTTGGTGTACTTACAGTTGCAAGGCACATACATGGAACTGCACAAGCATTGAAATGATAATTAGGATGATGATTATGATGTTAAAATTTTCTAATAAAATTTCAAGAAGAATATATCATGTGTGATTGACTGGATTGGATAACTAGCATGTGTAACTTCATGTTACACATGTATATGGCATGGATACCTTGTGTAACATGCAGTTACACATGAATATAACTAGTGTAACCAGAAGTTTCAGATGCATATAGCATGTGTAACTAGGGATTACACATCCGTATGATTAGTTTACTCAACAATAATCAACTTTAATCAATTTAAACAAGCATATTAAAACTAAACAACTAAAATATGAACCTAAAAAGGTTCAAAGACCTTAGTGACAACTAATTGGGTACCTCTATCAAGTTAAAGAAGCATATTAAAAAGGGGAAATAAATGAACAACTACTTACATTCTTCATGGAAGGATTTTTCCGTGTCATCTTTCTCTTTCTCTTGCTCAGTCACTTTCTCGGACTCTTCTTCTTCATGTCCACTAGATCCATGCTCAGTAGATCCATCTCCTTGTTGATCAGTTGTTCCATGTTGTAAGTCTATTTCTTAATGCTCAGTAGCTCCACGATCAGTACCTCCATGTACATCATCTTCATGTTGCATAAACTCTTCCTGGGTCACTTTGTAAGGATCAATACCCATTGCTTCCATAATTTGGCAACTAAAATTGTGAATCTTGAATTCTGTTGTTCCTGAAAGGTCCCCTTCTGATATCCCTTCTCTATCAATTGCATACACTGCTTTAAACATTGCTTGGTTTGCTTGCAGTTGCTCTTTCAGTTGGCCATTCTCAATGGTTTGCGCTTTCAGCCAGCTTTGCAGGTCGTCCTTGCTGGGTACCACAGTTGATATACCTAGCTACTTCTCAAGCTGTGAAAACTCAGCCAGAAAGCTAGGAGTTGGCTGCAATTAATAGATGGAGAGGTTAAAAAGAGATAGCAAAAACAGTTGAACATTCTAAATATACAAATTTTCAGTTGTATGTATAACTTAAAGTTACATAAGCACATTTTATATGTGTAACCCATAATTACATATATAAATTGAATTCATTGGTGTTATGTTTGCATGTGTAACTATAGGTTACACAAGCAAATTTAAATGTGTAACTTATAGCTACACATGACAATTCTGATTACATCAAAATTATATGTAAATTATATTGATATAAACCAAATTTACAAAACATAAACCAACTAACACTTACCGAAGACTGTGTCATGTCTGTTATAGAAATGTAATCTGAAATCTGGTATAGATCCCACCTTCCAACCCGCGGGATATCTTCTTAGTGGTTTGCAACTTTCGGGATTGAGCCTTCTGGTGCATGTTCAGCAAACAATATCTGCAACATATATAAATTTTAAGGAATATATACAGAAATAGGCCTGTTTTAGTACCTCGTTTACAAATCTAAGCCACTTTTTTTATTTCTTACAAAACTAGGCCAATTAAACGGATTCCATCCAATTCCGTTATCTCAGTCAATATCTAGTGTTGAATGGTCAATATATCGCCAAATTCTCGTACAGGAGATCTCGTGAACACATGAAAATTACTAAAATGCCCTTATTATACTGAGTCACTAGAATAGTTATTGTCGCACACGTGGGTTCGATTGGAACCCCTAATCCAAGATCAAGAAATATCGTAGATTATTGGATGGGGATGATATCAAATATATACTATTACCCAAAAATTAGGGTTGTCAATGGGTCCGGGTCTTCCTGGGTATCACTAGACCCGGACCCTGCTTATAAAGGTCGGGTCCGGTTCCTAACGGTTCCGGGTCCGATTCCTAAATTTGTGGACCCAGAAACGGACCCGTTTAAAGTCCCGGGTACCCGTCGGTTCCGGGTACCCGTTGGGTATTAAAAAAACTATAAAAAAAATCTTAAAAACTTAATTTCTTTCTCATTTTAACTTGAAAATAAATTATTTTTATAAAAATTTATTATCATTTCTTTGTTAATGTACTAAATAAAGATTAAATGTAAGGAAAAAATCAAAAATAAAAAAAAATCAAAGCCGAAACTAGCAAAATAACTATAATTTTGATAAAAAGATGATTAAAATGATAAATAAACGGGTACCCATTACCCGCGGGTACCCGACGGGTATTACCCGTTTGGACCCGTTAACATTGGGGTCCAATCAGGTAATTACCCGTCGGGTCCTAAGTTGCTAATGGGTCCAACTTTAGGACCCAAAACCGGACCCGAATCTAGCGGGTCCGGTTCCGGTTTCGGGTAATGGGTACCCGTTGACAACCCTACCAAAAATACCTTTGTTCAGTTCCTCTCTTCCATCTCCGCTCTTCTTCCCCATCTCTGTTCTTCACCAGCAGAAACAAGAGAGATTAGAAACAGCGAAAGCCTATGGTGATTCTTGTTACCTAGAGCAATAAGAAAATTGATACTGATTTTGGGTTCTAATTGATGAAATAGAAGATGGGTTTTGTTCAGTGGAGAAGAAGAATAACAAAGCATTGAAGATTGAGAAATTCATGGGAACGAGCAGGAATTCAAGTTGACATAGAGTTCGAATTAGAGAAGTTTTGATGAATAATTGAAGAAATTAGGGTTTGTTGGTGTTGACCTTTAATGGAATTGAGAATTGCTGCTGATAAAACAGATTGAGAAGAATTTGAGGGTTTAAACGAATGGGTTCAACTCACGTTCGCATTTGGATCGATTTTAGTGAGATATATTTGAGTTCCCATCTCTACTGATAGTCTTCGGTCATTCTCCTTCTCTTTTCGTTGTCTCCATTTCTTAGGAGACCCTTTTCAAAAACGATTTCTGCTGTCTCGATCTTAAGGAAACTCTTTCCATTCATGTATTGCTACTTGTTAACTGATTTACTTCTGATTTACTTGATCGATTAATTTGCTTGTTTTCTCGTTGACCACTAGTCTATTGGTTCCTGGATGAATTTTGTTTTTTTTCAATTGGTTATTCATTGATGATTCTTTGTCTTAAGAAAGAAATTGACAGGGCTGTTGCTTCTGGAACCAGTTTTTCGAAATTTTGCTAATTCATACCCAACCCATTATTGCAAGATAATCAATTTCAGTTCTTGTTGAATAATCTCAAATTTCAGTTCTTGATTTGTTTCTTCGAATTTCCTTGTATATTGGCTAAGGGAGGAACGAATTAAGACCACTCATAATGATGATCCTATGTTTGGATTACCAAAATCACAAGCATGGAATGGATGTTTGCCCAGATACAGGCTTTGAGAACAATGGTGCAACCAAATTACTATATGTTGCAGGTATATTTGTTAAGGAACCTACTGGAAATATCACTCCGGTATTTTTTCTGTAGCATTTGAATCAATTATGGTGGTAAGAATTTGGGGTGGTTATGTCAGCGAATTGGGAAAAGGGGGTAATTGATGATGTTGATTATGGGTATGTGCTTTCTGTTGCATTTGGTTAAGGGTGTGACTATTGACTAGTTCAGATGCAAGGAATGAAGTTAGACGATGGTGCATTACTTACCGTTGATGGCTGGGACTTCAGATTGCAGTGCAGTGGTTAGGTGGTACAAAATTGATATATGCATTGTTTTGAACTGAAACTGCAGGGAAAACATTGTGTTGATGCTGTCAAGAGTGAAAATATATTAATGGGTCATTATGAATATTGTGAATGAGTGTGTGCAGGTTTGTTGGAATAACTGTTTATGGAGTTGAGATGAATTACAGGTGGTGGAAGTGATGTAGCGCCATGATGGATGTAACTGGAGTTGTGATGCACCATGATGGTGTAGCAGTGAGTTTCTCTTTTGTAATGGCCCATGCCTTGGAAGAATTGACCAGTCAACCTAGTTGACTCGGATTCAAAGGACTATTCTGTCATAGTTGCAGTAGATTAAAGTGACTTAACAAAAAAAAAAGCAATAGATTAAAGTCATGAACAAATGCAAGATTCGTTGTATGTGCTGGTCCTGAAAGTAAGGAAGTAATGGAATGTATCAGCTGAGTGTTAGAACTAAGATTTAAGTTGTGGTCAGCTAAGACATGGTTTTGAAGTCGAGTTACAAAATTTGGGAATGTGCAAAATGGTTTGTGTGGAACTGTAGGTTGTGATTTAAGTAGAAGATGTTTATGGTTGATCTTAGAGGATGAACTGTTGTGACTTAGGGGATGAACTGTTATGACTTGAATTATATACTGAAGTTTGTGAGAGAATTTTGTGCGTCTTATTGGATGAGAGAATTTTGTACTCCATGAACAATATCTTGGCATTAGCTTTATAATGAAATCTTTGTCGTTGATCTGAAATGGGTTGTTTGAAGGACTAAAACGTCTTTTAAACTGGGAAAATATGAATATGTGGCTGTTAACTGCGGCTAACTTTCCATCCACCAAAAAATGTCAAATAAGGCCTAGTTTTGTAAGAAATAAAAAAAGAGGCTTAGTTTTGTAAACCATAAAAAAAACAGGCCTAAATTTGTAAAAAGCCCAAATTTTAATTAGTCAAGCAATTAATATTAAAATATACTGAACGTAACACTAAAAGTGATGGAATAGAAATTACACACAAGCTTTACCAGTAAGTACTGCATACAAGCCTTCACATTTTCCAATCAATCAATATTATCATGAATTTCTTCAAACAAGTGCTCGTGTATTAAGTCAGGCCAAGACACCTTGAGCACCGTCTCATATGTTTCAACGATACTAAGATATTTCACGTTCACTCCATTAGCATTTATGTCGCCAAAAAATAATACACAGCAAAGATAAAAACCTATCAAACAAACTAGATCATTCTCATCAATTTTCTTTCTTTTCCCACTTTTGCTCCTTTTGGTCATAAGTTGTTTTATCTTCTCTAAATTTTTTTGTCTTAGTCACTGTTGTCTGATGTGTTGTAGACTTAATGTCGGTGAAGAACTTGTTGTACAAAACATTGTCAATTAAATCCTTATGAGAAAAGTTGTTTAATAGCTTTTGACCCTTTCTAGTTCCAATCCTGTGCATGTAAAATAAACCAGCCAGCTTTGCCGGTGTAGACTCTATAAACTTATCATCACCAAACTTGAAAGAACAAGGTGCACAATCCAGATCAAAGTAGTCCAAAAGCTTCAAGACGCCGCTTTTGTTGGTAGTGATTTGTTTTTTTGGACTTGGTACAGCTATATCATACTCATCGTAATACATCATTATGAGCTTACCGTAAGCAACTCTCAAAAGATATCTCTGAGCCCTATCACTCAGTCATATAGGTTTTATCACCTTTACCTTATCCTTAACGACATTCAAGGATTGCCTTAATTTTCCTGCACACATTACACACAAAAATAGCATGAGTCAGTATTTTGTGTACTTATCAAATACACTCCTTTATAACTGCAAAATCAAAATCATGTCACAAACTATGTGTATTTGCCAAGTACACAAACTAAATCATTCTATTATGTGTTGTGTAACCTCAATTTACACATGCATATGAATATGTATTTTCTGTGTTACTATAAGTTAATCACACCACAAGGAAAGTCAGTGGTGAGATTTTGAATGTGTAGCTTGTAGTTACACAGTCAATCAATATATAAACCGTTGTAGAGTCATTGGTGAGATTTTTTTAAGTGTAACTTATAGTTACACATGCCCTTAGGAAGTCAGTTGTGAGATTGTTTAAAGTGTAACTTATAGTTACACGTGGCCTTAGCAAGTCAGTGGTGAGATTTTTTATGTGTAACTTATAGTTACAAATCTAGGCTCATTTCTATAAGATTTTTAATGTGTAACTATAAGTTACACAATCAATATACAAACCATGCTCTATTTTTATAAGATTTTGAATGATAAATCTTATTTACACACTCTCTATTTCTATGAAAATTTACAAGCATATCATGAGATCAAGTTTAGTTCATGACATCATCACAAGCAAAATTCAGAAGAATCAAATTTAGTTCATGACGAGATTTTCCATGTGTAACTTATAGTTACACAGTCAATTGGCAAGTTAGTGTTGAGATTTTCAATGTGTAAATTATAGTTACACATACACAGGCATTACATATGATCAAAACATGAGATTCCAAATGTGTAAATTATAGTTACACAGCTCATTGGAAACTCAGTGGCGACATCTTGAATGTGTAACTTACAGTTATACATGCTCATTTGTATGTGTAACTTCAAGTTACACACTCAATATACATACCACAATATAGTCAGTGGTTAGATTTTGAATGTGTAACTTAAAGTTACACATGACCTTGTTTGTATAGTTAAACATTCAAAGACATTTTCACTAGCATGATACCATAACAACACATATACTCAAATAATTTCACATCTAAGTACCTCTTAAAGCATCTGCTTCAGGGGGATTCCTTATTCCTTACGCCATTTTAGTTCACAAAATGTAAATTGAATCTGAATCTGAAGTTTAAACAGTAAGAAAACATCAATTTGCAGTAGTCCTAAACTCCTAAACATGAGATTCAGATGATACATCAACATAAATCATCAAGTAAACCTAACCCCTAAAACTAGAGAGGAAAAGTAGAAGATCGAAAACAGATTCAAACCTCTGTTCGTCTTTTTCTTCTTTCTTCGTATTCTTCTTCTTTCTTCGTCTTCTTCTTTGATCAAAAAAGGACTGAATCAAACAACGAATGAAGCAAAAAACAGATCGAATACACTGAGATTTAACATATCAAAAACAGATCAAATACAGATCGAAAACAGTGTAGGTTGATGTAGTAATAAAATCAAGTTAGTTGATTACAATTCAACTTAGAGTTTCTAGGGTTTTCAAACAGTAACATCTCAGAAATGAAATCCACTAAATCAAATTACAATCAGTTATATCACATCCATGACTTACCTTTGTTTATATTCAGTCAGTTATTTCATGGATTTTATGCACAAACGATTGTTCTCCTTCTCCGATCTGAAAGTGAAATTGTTTCTGTAATTTTTTGGGGTTTTGAATCTGAAACTGTTTCGATCTGTTTCTCTAATTTAGGGGTTAGCAGATTCAATAGATGATGAATAGTTTTTTGATCTCGATCTTTTGTTTTGCAACAGATTTCTTGATTTTTTGGGTTTTTTTCTAGATTAGTTTCTGTTTTCAGGTGAGTGAGATTTTTTTTCTCTCTCCTGGGAAATGAAATAATGGCGTCTGAACGGGAGAAAGGTAGGTGACGTCTCTTATATACTTGAGGCTAATTTAGTCTTTTCGCTTTCATTAAATTTATTTTTTAATTCGGGGCCTAGTAATAAAACTCTTTTAACTAGGGGCCTCATATTTGGGCCGACCGAGCGAAGCGAGGGAGGACCTTTGTATGGCCACTTTTTTGTAAAATGTAAGTGATTAATTGACACAAAAAGATTGAAAATGGTTAGGGCCGAAAAACCAAAAATGTCCCTCCCTTTTAGTCAAATTACTATAACTCCTTGTCATCTTATCTTTTCAGGGGTATAATTGGACAACAAACTTTAATATAACATATCTAAAAATCCGCACCTTGGAATTTTATAAATTTTATCTTGTTGGAAAGCTAATAAAAAAACCTATCCAACGAGCACAAACAACAATATCAAATTTTGAGTTTTTACGAAAAATTTAGAGGTATTTATCATTTTAGGCACAATTTTAGAAAATTAAGTGTATATCCATTATGCAAACCACCATAAAGGATACATAATAGCTCATGTAGCAAAATTTTGGTTTATTCATCAACTAATTTTCCGTTGCAACTAATAAAATGATGTACTCCCTCAGTTTTAAGAAAAATGATACTTTCATTTTAGGCACAATTCTCGAAAATTAAATGCATAGCCATTTGCAAACCACCACAAAGGATACATAACACATCATGCAACCATATTTTGGTTTATGGATCGACTAATTTTCCGTTTAAGAAAAGGTGATACTTTCACATCCCGTTTCAGGAAAAGTGATACTTTCACTCTGTTTCGGGAAAAGTGATACTTTCTCCCAGTTTCGAAAAAAATGATACTTTCGCTCTGTTTCAGAAAAATTGATACTTTTTCTGAAACGAGGAGAAAGTATCACTTTTTTCCGAAACGGGGTGAAAGTATCACTTTTTCGGAAACGGGGTGAAAGTACCACCTTTTCTTAAACGGGACAAAAATAGTCGCAGACAAACCCCATCTTCAGATTCTTCTTCGGTCAGCCCTCCCACCGTGGAAACGGTCGTACTAGTATGGGTTATCCATGGGTTGGTCCTTAGCCTAAATTTTCCTTTTAGAGAAATATTTTTGGCGTATTTCTGGTGAACTATAATTCTTAGCGACAACTTAAGAAATCAAATCAAATTAAATCTAATGTAATGTTATATTTGAGCTTGTTTTATTCAAATTCACTTTGTTGAGTGGAAGAAAAGAACATTTTAATGGTCCTAGATATACATGCACCTAGTTATTTCTAGGGCTGCACAAGACCCGGCTCGGAACCGGAATTCCCGGATCGGAACCGTACCGGAACCGGTGCATAAGTTATAGGGAATGGGAATGGAAATCAGAACCGGTATAGGAGTGGGTATAGGGAACGGTTCTGAACTTATTCCTGTCAGTACCTGTACCCAAAAACCCGGTTAATCTAAGCCATTGATGTTTTGATTAGATGTTAATCTAAGGCATTGATCCCAGGTATTGATATCCTTTTATCTATCGAGTATTTCATCATTCTTCTTATTTCTTCTTCTGCTTCTTCACCTGTTCTTCGCCTGTGTTTGGTTTGAGAACCAAAACTGAGAATTAATCGAGGGAAACCAACAGGTAGTACTGATATATGATGGAGAAGATAGCGTGGTCGTCAATTGTGAAGCAGATCAACTAGGGTTTGAATCACAAATAATCAGATTTAGGGTTTGTAGATTTGACTATTGTTCTGAAGATTTAGAAGATGAAATTGGACGTCTAGAAGGATGATTAAAGGTGGGTTTGGCATGAATTTGAATATAAGATAAAAGATTAGTTTAGAATCGATGAATTGAAGTTGTTAACAAAAATAGAATTTGATTCTTAATTTACAAAGAAGATAGGGGTTTACTTCCGTGAATCGATTAGGGTAATTGTTGATGTTTGTATTGGGATTAGATTCATGTTTGAGTTAATCATTCTTTCCTTCATCAAAGTCTATTTTGTTTAGTAAAGTTTGGAGGCTGTTGATATTTGTGAGACTCTGGGTTGTTATGGTATCTTTGACTTGAGTTTTTATGAATCAAGAGAAGTAACGATTAGGGTTTGAAAATAATAAATTCCGAGATGAACCTTTTGAGTTGTGTTTACGAGGGAATTAGTTGAAAGATTTGTAGTTAACTGAAATAGAGAATGGTGGTTATACAAATTGAATGAACAAAAAAATATTTTGAAATCCAATTTTGAGATTGATGACCGTGTTTGTTCTAAATGTGAAATGAAATACAGGGAAGGAGATTGAAATAGTGGTGATGATATTGCAGGTAAAAAACCAGGTACCGGCTTGTACCGGACCGGTATCACCGGGACAGGTAATGTCCGGGATCAAGTACAGGTACAGGAAGTCAGAATGGGAACCGGCCATTACCAGGTACAGGTACCGGGTTCATAAAAAACTCGTACCGCACCGGCCCATGTGCAGCCCTAGTTATATCGTCTATTCTCGATTGAAATTAGAAATATGATCTCTCCTGCAACCGCTAACACAGACTCATCATATGGTGTGTTAATCGGTTTATTTTGTTGGTTTAGTTATACAACATTGGTACTATGCAACTCTTCCAGCGTCCGAAAGGTAGTGATTTTTAAGGGGTGTGATATTATTTACCACTAAAATTTTCCTAGGTACGGCTGAATAACGATAGTTCGAAATACATACAATTTTGGAACATGTTTTTACACAAAGACATCAACCTCACTAAATACCGTGTCACGGATCCAGCCCTCACATGGTTCAACTAACTCAACGGAATCAAGATGTTGTTATGCTTGATCACCGGTCACTCACTCACCGGAACAAGATCGAAACTGGGCTTGTTAGCTAAGTAGTGGGCCTGAGTGAAAGTCAATTAATGAGATGCTTATTTCATGAATGATTTTATGGGCCCATAAAAACCTTAAAGGGGCTTATTCTTTCATTTTTGGTAGGTCTTATGAAATAACATCCAACATCCCTTATCCAGATATTTTTGTTAATTATTTTTTTAGGTTTGGTTAGGCTAGAGTATTTTTTCTTAGCCGTGTTCGGCTAGTTTTTTTTTTCTCCCTAACCGAATTTAATGGAATTAATTTAAAGAAAGTTCAGTTAGGAGAAAAAATTGCAACGTAACCAAATATATCGGCTAACTATAGGCTAAGAAGAAAAAATTGTGCCGTAGCGGTAGGAGAAAAGATTGCAACGTAACTGAACTCAGTGTATAGGTTTTCAGAAAGAATTTTGGCTTGGAAAAAATTGAGACGTAACCAAAATCAATATTGTATAAGTTTTCAGAGAAAATTTTGATTAGGAGGATTTGCAACCGAACTCAACACATAGGTATTCAGAGAAAATTTCGGCTGGAAAAAAAAGAATTTGGACTTTGACCAAACTCAATAGTTTTTTTCTTACAGACCAAAGTTCGGTTAAGAGAAAAAAATTATATAAAGAACACTCTAAAAACGAAAAAAAGAAGGACCTAGCCAAACCGTACCTAATGAAAAACAAAAATAAAATAAAATGAAAAATATTAAACAAATTGAAAACAAAAACCATTGAGTAAAGGAAAATTATTTTTCTAAAGTTAAACAAAATAAAAAATTAATTAAATAAAGGGAAAAATTAACCCTTGAGGTTGCAACACGCGTTGCATGCGTCACCGCTGTCACCTGTACCACCAGATCCACCACACCAGAATCACCATCGTCGCCGCCGCTAGAATCACCATTATCGCCGTCACCATCACCACCAAAATCACCACTATCATCGTCGCCACCATCGTCGTCGCCGCCACCACCACCGGCAACCCCCTGAAGGGTTATTATTGTTTTTTTTCCACATGTGCAAAGTCATATGCATGCCAAGAATACTATTTAACTGGATTGGATGGAAAAGTTAACGAATTAGGAATTTTTATATGTTTCGGGGTATTTCTCCAACCATATTCCCGAAATTGGGGAATTTAGCTATTTCCCTAAAAAAAAATAAGATTCATGTCATTATAATGTGGCCAGCTGACGGTATTCTTTCATGAAAGGCGAAAAAATTATTTGCTAATTGCGTACTGTTCCGTTATTCTTTAGCAAAAGGAAAAAAAAAGGTTAAGATTAGTTGAGTAGTGGCTTGTACCATGAGTCTATTAGATATTTTCAATAATATCAATAAGTTACCCAGTGGTTTGTTTTAAAAATGACTGGACCTTCTTACCCGACAGTTTCCTTTATAACGGCTGGACTTTATTTGAATTAAAAATAATATGAATTCTAGCTGAAGTGTTCTTTCCCAAAAGCCATCATTGATAGTGATGGGAAGTATCTGTTGGTGATGAACATGCATTTTGAAAAGATGCAAATACTCTTTAAATAGTGGTTGTTTTCCTTTGAAATCATCTGAAACAACATAAAAAAAACTCTCCTTCTCTCTAAGAATCATCAGATTCTATAATCGTCTGTTCTTGGTTGGGTCAAGGGAGTACAACCCTTGAATCCAACAACATTGTTAGAGCTTCATTGTATCCTAAAAGAAATATTTCGTTGATCTATTGTACTCACCAATTATTTGGAAATGGTCGAAAAAATTGCTGAAAAGAATCGTAAGGCCTTGAAGCTTAGTGATACAACATTCTTTTAGTTCTTTGTTTTCATCCTCTGGTACCCTGTTTTTCCAACAGAGTCGTGCAATTCCAAGCCCATCCACTTTCGCCTCCATCTATGTGCATTAATATGAGATAGCAATGAGCATCAATATATATATGAGAGATACAGGTGAGCAAAGACACCCAAATTTTATAACAGAGTCGTGCAATTCCAAGCCCATCCACTTTCGCCTCCATCTATGTGCATTTATATGAGAGAGCAATGCGCATCTATATATATGAGATATACGGGTGAGTAAAGACACCCAAATTCGTGGATTTTACCCAAACTAATCCGTATTTTGGAGGGTGGATGCCAAATCCGTTCTAGACGGATTCAACGCGGGTGAATATTTTAAACCGGTGTTTTCACGAATTGGACGCGGGTGGAACATCACCCATTCTTTTGACACCTGACCCCAAAGATAATGCTAGTATATTGTACATATATGAAGGTTATCATAGAAAATTAGTAGATAGTATATATAGTCTGCAATTGAGAAGTATTGAAGATCCTCAATGATATTCCAAAAGTATCAATTGTGGATTGATCGGAGGCCTTCATAAATATTATATTTAGGGTTGTGGAAAGACTGAGTTATATAGTATGTTATTCGTCCTATGCTAATGATAATTACTTATATATTAGTAATCTAAGTTTTAAAACTAAGTTATATTACTCAAATTCAACATTTATCCGTTTTCATTTATAATTTTTTAGATATGCAAATCCATCCGCATCCGCATCCAATTCGCTCATCCGTTTACCCGCATGTGTCACATTTGACGAGTAATGGACTGGATGTGGATGAAAATCTCAAACCCGTTATTTAGATGGATTGAACGCGGGTGATACCAAATTCGCATCTACCCATTCGTTACCCACCTTCAATGAGAGAGCAAATCCGGCTTTTCAGAGTTGCCTACTCAATGTGCACTGATGCGCATCATATCGATCCTTCGTCAAAGTGCCAAACTGCAAAACCAAAGAAGTGTCAAAATAGATGCGCCATCCAATAGTGACGGAAATGAAGTGTTTAAATAACTATTCCGTCCATTTACTCTACTATTTCGGGGTTAGGGTTTCTTCTTCTCCTCACATCTACATTCTTACACCTTCTCTTCTTCTCTTCCTCGGTTTAAGCCGCCTCAAAAACAACCACCACCACAATCACAGATCATGGTTTTTGATATCGACGATGAACAAAACAACAAGATCTTCAACATGATAATTTCTTCTCTCAACCGTAAGTAGTGTATAATACTCCTTTTGCTCATTCTTTTTCTTACATTTGGTTTTACCTAATTTACAATTGACTCAGATCATATTCATTAGACTCGATAATTTTGATTTGTTTTTTTCTCAGTCAATTAATCTTCTTAATTTTTCTTTTCCTGTGTGTGTGTGCTGTGACTAGTCTGCGAAAAAGAAATGAAGCGGATGGAGAAGGAAACTGGAATCAGTGTGATTTGCCTGCCTCATTCTGCTGTCTCTTTGCTTCACTCTTGCCTTGGATGAATCAGTGTGATTATTTTAACGACTTTTCTAGTTGTATGGTGGGAAGTGGGAACGCATCAATGAGGAGGTGCGTTATTGATATTTGATTTAACATAATTTGTAGATGGAGAATTCCATTTGATATTAAACATTCCTAAGTATCGGACAAAAACTTAGGCTTAGAGCAGAATTAAACAACCATTGTGGATTTAAAGGACTTGTTATGATTTCTTATTTGTCAAATGCAGATCTTCAGAAAGAAGCCAAACAAAAAAAGAGGAAGATAACAGATTTTAGGATCCAAATCCAGCTTCATGAAAGCAACCATCAGAAGAATGAGGTATTTTAAACATGTGCACTAATGTTTGAAGAAGTCGGAGGTTATTGGTGTGTTTTAATAGAGTAAATGTAATTCTCTCATACTTGGTTACAGAGAGGGCTATGAAGAATCAAATTTTATCACCAGCGGTGAGTTTTTTTTTTTTTTTTTTTTTGTGAACATGACAGTCTAAGAATCAAACTTCTTGAATTTGGTAGATTTTTTTTACTCAAAAAGGGCCATGTATTAAAAAAGATCAAAGTTACCACAAAGAAGTGGAAACCAAGAATGAGAAGAAAAGTTTACAAAGCAAACTTAAAAACACAAAAAACACACAACAGGGCAGCAAAACTGATATTAAGCTATGCCTAACACTCCACTCCAATTGTGTAGCAAGTCAATAATTGAGATGTTCTCAAAGATTTTTGTACCTAAACACCAGTTGTAAAGCAGGCACTTTACTTCATTCAAGAGTTGGTTATGGTGACTGTATTTGCCTTGAAATAATCTTCCATTCCTTTCCTTCCAAATTACCCACCAAATTCCAAAAGGAATCATACTCCAAAGCTTGTTCTTCCAAGTTTTACCTCTCTTTCTATTCCATTCCCAAATGGTTGCCTTGACATCCTCTCTAAACACCCACACCAGTTTAAAGCTTTTGAAGAAGAAATTCCAAAGTTTTCCAGATTCTTCACAGTGAAGGAAAAGATGAGAGTTGGATTCCGCGCTTTTTGCACATGATGCAACCATTAATCACAATGGTGTTGTGCAAAGAATCAAGAGTTGGAGCCGCATTGTAACATAAGTTCCAAGTGAAGAATAACACCTTTTGTGGAATTCTATCATTCCATAAGCTTTTATGAGGAAAAGAAATGAAACCCTCTACTTCAGTTGCCTCATAACAAGATTTGACAGAGAAAGTGTTACCTGGATTCCAAGATAAGTAGTCATCACCTGTCTTAGTTAGATTTGGAGCACTGATTTGACCCAGCAGAACAGCCATCATTTCTACCTCAGTATCTTTCAGATTTCTCTTGAAGTTGAAATTCCAAGCCTTGCCACTATCATTAACCTGCACCATTTCCTTAATAGTAGAATGCCTGTTTCTGGAGAGCTTATACAGGGAGGGGAATAAGTAAGCTAGAGACTGATAACCCACCCAAATATCATTCCAAAAAGAGACCCTGTTACCACTCTGAATATGCACAGTTGAAAGCTGTTGAATTGTCCCCTTTGATTTGAGAATGCCAGACCACAGACTTTTCCCCACTGAAGTTGTTGTTTCATTTGGAAAAATTCCTTCAATAGAACCACCAAATTTTTGATGCACAATAGATCTCCAGAAGGCGTGTTTTTCTTTGTTGTATCTCCAAATCCATTTAGCATGTAAAGCCCTATTCATTAGCCTCAGCTTCTTAACTCCCACGCCCCCTCTTTGTTTTGATAATGAAACATTTTTCCATCCCACCCATCCTCTTTTTTTTCCATGACCCCATAAAAAGCTTCTCATTATGGATTCCATCTGTTTTTCAATCGAAGCCGATGAATCGAAACAAATGAAAGGTAGTAAATTGGTAGGCTTGAAAGAACATGTTTAATAAGCATCAATCTCCCTCCCTTGGACAGATATCTTCTCTGCCAATTACTCAATCTTTTTTGGAACTTCTGCAGAATTACATCCCAAACTGAAATCGACTTAGACTTGCTACCAAGAGGTATTCCCAAGTAAGTCAGGGGAAACTGCACTACTGGACAACCAAAAATTAAGGCCCCAGGAACAACATAATTTGCATTTCCTATAGCAACCAGAGCACTCTTCTGAAAATTCACTTTCAAACCTGAGACCATTTCAAAAGCAATCATAAGGTTTTTGAGATTTGAGACCTGTTCTTCACTGTCGTCAAGGAACATTATCAGGTCATCTGCAAATTGTAGGTGAGTTACTGATACTCCATCTGTGGAAGGCTTGAAACCCTGAATAAGATTTAACTCAGCAGATTTTTGTATCAATAATGATAAAACTTCCACCCCTAGTAGAAATAAGAAAGGTGACAAAGGGTCACCCTGTCTTACCCCCTGTCGCTTTCTAAATAAATCAGAACAAGAACCATTTAAAGAAATAGCGAATCTCACTGAAGAGATGCACCAATGAATCCATTTTCTCCAAAAGTTTCCGAAGCCAAATCTTGACATTGTATAATCCAAAAAACTCCAGTTTAAGCTGTCAAAAGCTTTTTGAAAATCCACCTTAACAATCAGACCTGGAGTATTTGATCTTTCTCTTGTATCTATCAATTCCGAAGCTACAAGAATGTTGTCCGTAATTTGCCTTTCATCAACAAACGCACCTTGAAACTTAGAAATAATTGATGGCATTACTATTTTCATTCTATCTGCCAAGCATTTAGAAATAATTTTGTAAATTCCACCAATAAGACTAATTGGCCTGAAGTTGTTCATAGAGACCGCACCTTCGATTTTTGGCAGAAGTATAATGTTTGTACAGTTCATTCTCCAATCAAGAAAACCAGTAGAGTGAAATTCATGAAGGACATTCATTATCTCAGTTTTGATTATCTCCCAAGAAGCTTTAAAGAATTCCGAAGTATATCCATCCGGACCAGGCGACTTGTTTGAACCAAAGCCTTTAATGACATTACTCACTTCTTCTTCCGTGAAGGGTCTCTCTAGCATAATTCTATTATGGACTGTTATTGAGGGTAGCTGCAGATCATCAAAAGTTGGTCTAAGAGAGTGATCTTCTTTGAACAATTCTTTGTAGAACCTTTCCGCCTCGGAGTTGATTGCGATTTTTTCATGACTTAAAGTGTTGTTTATTACCAGTGAAGTAATTCCTTTCTTCCTGTATCTACAAGAAGCATTTTTGTGGAAAAAATTTGAGTTTCTTTCACCATCCATTAGCCATTTACCTTTGGATCTCGCATGCCATTTTCTTGCGAGGTTTAACGAAGCAGATTTATGTTGAATTCTTGTATTCTCTCTTTCCGCAAAATCTTCTTGAGTCAAGCCATTTATCTCTTCTAAACTATCCAGCACATCAATCAGGTTCTCAAGTTTGTCTACCTCCGCCTGTAAAGAACCAAAATTGTCTCTTCCCCATTTTTTTATGAAGAATTTCAATCCTTGCAATTTTTTTGCAAGAATATAACTCGGCTTACCAGTGAAGGTTAAGTTATTCCACCAAGTTTTCAAGCAATTTAAAAATTCCGGATGAGATAAATAATAGTTTTCAAATCTAAAAGGGAATTTGAACGAAGTACCTCCATTGCAGCTTAGAAGAATAGGAGCATGGTCAGAAATAGTTCTTTTGAGTCTTGTTTGCACCAAACCCGGACATCTCTCTTCCCAATCCATTGTCATAACAAATCTGTCTAATCTCTGGAGAAGAGGTGATCTCTGAGAATTAGTCCAAGTGAATCTACCTCCTGCCATTGGTATATCAAGCAGATTTTGGGAGTTAAGAAAATTTCTAAAGTTCTTTCTGTTTCTTTTAGCACCACCAGTTTTATTTCTCTCTGCCTGACAGAGAATTGCATTCCAGTCTCCCCCTATACACCAAGGCCCGTGCATTATGGTTCGAATATCTTGTAATTCTTGCCAGAATTGATCATAATCAGCAGGATCAGAAGCACCATAAACTGATGTAAAAATCCAGTTGAAGCCATCAGTGATATTTCTGAATTTGATAGTCAAAGAGAAAGCTCCCGTCAGAGTATCCTCCATACAAACCTCGCCACCGTTCCACATCGTAATTATACCTCAGAGTTCCTTTCTGATGGTAAGAAAGCATAGTCGCAAGTATTACTTCCCCACAAAGACCTTATTAAAGTATCATTCACACATTCCATTTTTGACTCCTGAATTGTGCAAATCGAGACTTTATTCTTCATTATCGCTTGACGCACTGCCTGAATTTTTAGGTCATCATTCAAGCCCCTAATGTTTGCAGACATTATGTTAAGATCCATTCGGAAGTTCAATCCCTGTAACCACCAAAGAATCTTGAATAACTTCATCTTCATCTGCAGAATCATAGTCTTCTAATCCATCCAGGTCCTCAAAAATATTGTTGATGTTACTTTCCTCTGATTTCTTTAGATCAATAAGAAGAGTCTTACAGACATTGCGCGAGTAAATGTTATCACAATTGATGCCCAGTTTTTTATTGAATGATATATGGAAGTCCACCATTTTTTGAATTTCTAAATCCTTCGTTGAATTGGTGCAATCAACAGGTACACCCGCGCTTTTCGAAATATTTGAATTTTCAAAGTTCTGGTGGGAATCCTCTTGGGTGTAATTATCCCGTTTAATTGACAAGGAACCAAAGTAAAAATGTGAACCATTGACTCTCCCCCCGTCTGATTGACACGCCTTCGAGACAAAACGGAGTGAGTTTTGTTCAACATTTTCATTTGACTTAGATATCCATGAATCTTGCACCTGTGAAGACCCTGATTTACACTCAAGCGAGACAGCCAAGTC
Organism: Papaver bracteatum; assembly: GCA_023529315.1. Taxonomy (NCBI): domain Eukaryota; kingdom Viridiplantae; phylum Streptophyta; class Magnoliopsida; order Ranunculales; family Papaveraceae; genus Papaver; species Papaver bracteatum. The sequence continues at coordinate 41,926 of JAJJWX010002555.1, read as the reverse complement.
GCAATGGTTCATAAGATATAATAAGATGCACATTTGACTTAGTGCTAGCTAATGAGTGTTGTGCCTCATTCAGGCAAACAAAACTTAGATGATTGTTAATATTTTGCTGTGGTGACAGCTTACAAGCTTAGCCTGTAACTTGCCAAGTTGTGAATATCCGTACATTTGAATGTAGCTCACAATAAGGAACTAGTAAATCCTTGATTCTTAGAATGAATTTTTGAAGCAACAATTAACAATTGAATGATAGATTAGCTAGACTTTGTTACATGTGATGCTTGTCTAATGTTTATGGGAGTTAGTAGTGGCTACTGGCTAGTGACTTCATATCGCCAGTGGTAATGTTTTTGCGGTACTTAGACTGAATGACTCAAAACTTGGTCCAATTAAACCATAATTATCTTAGTCATACTATATAGAGGTGTTAGAATTCATAATCTTCAATGTTATATCAAAGAAACATAATTTTGGGTTCCTTAGGCAAAAACAGCATTATCTGGAATCGAGATTGTTATACAAATATTCAAACCTGTATTCGACATTTGACTAAATATTTATGTTTGTTACCTTCTATCCGAAAATTCTTATATACTTGTATTGTACTTTGCCTTACCTAAGGAAACAACCTATTTTCAGGCTGAAACTAGTGAATAGAAGGAACCAGGCGATGAAACAAGTGAATAGAAGGAGCTAGAGGCTCGCCCTGCAAGGTTGACTCTCTTTCTCACTTGTTGTTCATGTGTCAAATCCCTTACTGTTGTGAGTTTCTGAAAGATTTTTTGCATATGGGTTTAGGGGCAAAATTTACATCCCAAGCTAGATTTGGACCTTCCACTGATCCAGCTGGTAAGAGTTTGCACACCAAGTTGGAAGCTAGTAAAATGAGAGCTGCGGCTAAGACATTAGAAGAAGAATCAAAGTCTAACATCGGACAAGCTAGCAACGATGATGACGATGAAGAACCAGAGAGCGGAACAATTTTTGAATTATTTGTGAAACTGAATAAGATCTTTCTGACATATGAAACTAAGCTTTGGACCGGAACAAGAAAATACAATTGGTATATAGGTGCAGATACCAATAGCTTTGTTCAGGTCATAAAACCAGCAGGCGATTTGCTGGAATCTATATAGAGGAAATAGTTTTTGTTACATGTAACTGGTGAATCATACATTTTATGTTTATATTGAGTGAGGGTTTGGTTTTGAGGGCAATCCGTAGACAAAAATAAGGGGATATCTCTCTAAGGTCAAATCCAGTGGTCAGCTCATGGCCAAATACGAAATTGAACAAAGCCACAACTGAAACTCAAAAGCTGGCATTTGGAACTGATCATCCATGAAGATCAGAATTGATCTGTGCATTTGGAACTCTAAAGGAATAGAGCCACCCGTGGAATGGTAAGATGCCAGAAGACCAGGAGGGTCACCCTATGAGGAATGAACCAAGAAAAAACACCACAACACGGAATACTTCCTGAAACAAAACTCCAACTATAACAAAGATGCAGCAAGATCAAAGGGTATGTGTATTTCAATTCTGTATATGTAGTAGATCAAATGGCCTACTCGTACCATGGGACCCACTGCAGTCACAATGTGTAGTTTACTGAACAAAGGATCAAAACAACAAAATGATTTACATCTACATCATGCCTCTAGTTCTATCATCCATTTTTTTCTGATAGTCACTCAAATTCGCTCCAGCATTATGTAAAATCAGAAGATATGTCCTCCGCAGTTCATCCAATTTAAGCTCAGAAACTGTTACCTCTGGCAGTTCATTATTCTTCAACCATCCCTCTGCATCTTCCAATGCCCGGCTTAGCTTTTCCATCTGACTAACACTGAATTCCGGAATTTGTTGTGACATATGTTTATTAACATATAACCACACCTTAGCTTTAGCCTCTAGCATTTGTCTCTTACTTTCCTCCTCCGCCTCATAGTCTGGATTGTCTATATATCTTCCAAGGTTATTGAGCTCATCAGTCGTTAGATTTCTGTTTATCACCCGCCTAGCCAAATGTCTATGGCTTTTATCCTCAGCAGCAGTTACATTTAAAATCCCATCATCATCAACAGAAAAACTCACAGTGATATTCGGTTCTCCCATTTCAAAGATGAAATAACCAACAAGATTGTTGTTCTCCATCATTTCCTCTTCACCTTCATGAACCACAAAATAATATCTAAGTCGACTATTTATTGCGCTTGTGTATTCCTGTGTTCTTTCAGTTGGAATCTCTGTGTTTCTTGGAATCAAGTTGCGAAATGTTATAGTACCCTCAGATACATTCGTAAATTTTCGAATCGAATAGCCGCCAGTCATTGGCATCTTATTCCTTGGTGCTTCACAACTCATATTTACTTCTTGAGTTGTTTTAGTACTTAAACTTAGCGGCGTAACATCTGCAATCGAAATTCCATTTAGCAGCGGATTACTCAATGTTTCACCATTCCAAATTGCTGCTTGAAGCGCCGCTCCTTGAACTACGACTAAATCTGGCTCCAAAATCTCACAAAACCCTTGTGCTTCTCTACAAAATCCTCTTAGCATATCTCGAATTCTCGGAATTCTTGTACTGCCACCAACAAGAATAACTTGATGAAATTGAGAAATCCCTGAAACTTGAAGACACTGGTCAATTGCTTCCTGACATTTATCAAACAATTCCTTGCATTCCCTATCAAACACATGTTGCGTCACAGAAAAACGCGCTAGAAGAAATTCTTTCGGAGATTGAACATGGTAAAAATGGACACTGACTTCTGCTTCTGTAACATTTGGATTACTTAGATCTTTTTTAGCATTTTCACATGCAAACCTTAAACTGCTCTTAGATCTGACACGTTCAGATGGATTATTGAAGTGAATGCGATGACAGTGTCGATATAATAGATCATCGAAATTTTTTCCACCAAGATGAGTATCACCTGCTACAGATTTCACCTGATACGTATTCCATCCATCTTTGATATTGACAACCGCAACACTCAATGTCCCACCACCAAGATCAAATATCAGCACATTCTCTTCATCTTCTTGAGGGATTCTTGCTTCAACACCATGCTGCTTTTGGTCTTCTCTTGATTTCATCTTCTTAAGCCATCCATAAGCAAGTGCAGTTGCTGAAGTTTCATTAATAAGACGTGAATCCCCGAACCCAGCCATTGTTGCTGCTCGTTTAGTTGCTAATCTCTGAGCATTATTATAACAAGACGGAACACTAATCACAGCATTAACAATTACATCTCCATTTTTAAGACCTAAACCTTCTTCTGCAATTTGTTTCAATTTCTTTAAAATCATACACAAAAGCTCTTCGGCAAATAATCTCTTCCAGCCATCAAGAGATCGAACAATGATATTTGGTTTATCATTCTTGCTTATTGGATCATCAATTACTTCAAATGAGTTACTAAGAAGGTCTTGTTTAGTACGATTATCTGAAAATTTAACCCCAATTAGACGCTTGACATCAAGAACCGTGTTTGATGGATTCTTGTCAACTCCAACCAATGCTTCATCACCAACTACGGGTTCTTCTGCATAATCAGTGAATGCGATGCAAGATGGAATCTTTATGATTCTTAATTCTTCTCCGATCCAAAATCCAACACTACTGTATGTAGTACCTAAGTCGATGCCAATTACAACCACGTTCTTGGACACCATTGATGAACTGCTTCCAGTTTCCTCCATTATTCATGAAACAGAATCGCTGATGAGTGCAGTTAGAGAGAAAAGAAGAAGAATTTGAGAGAAAAGAAGAAGAAGAAGAATTAGAGAGATAGATGATGAGATGTGAGGATTAGGGTTATATTATGTAGTAATGAGAGTGAAAGTTCAAATAGAGAGAAGCAGAGCAAACCGGCGGTATAGAAATCTTAAAGAAAAGTTAAAATTCACACTGAGCTTTTATTACCCTCGCCGCCTTTCACTCCCGTTATAAATAGTGTGATCATCCACCCTGGTCTTTCTCTGTAGAAATTGCTTAGCTGGAGTACAAATATTATATTTTCCGTTTGGTTAGCCAAAATTAGTGATATGTTGTAGATATAAATCTTTTCATCCTTTGTTTATTAGTAGATACACGTTGTAACTACACTGGGTCCGATGGTACGACTTGGCCATTTTATCTTCTACTACATATCGAAAAATGAAATATCCTTAATCTTGCTGCTGCGTCTTTGTTATAGCTTGAGTTTTGTTTCAGGATGTTCTTTCCGTGCTGTTGTGTTTTCTCTTGGTTCTTTCCCCTTAGGGTGACCCTCCTGACCCTTGGTAGCGTTTACAAGATCATTTCTAAGCTTTTGGCTGAGAAGATGAAGATAGTTCTTCCTTCTATTATCTCAAATTTCCAAGGTGCTTTTGTGCATGGAAAACAAATTTATGATAGTATTCTAATTGCTTCTGAACTCACCGATTCTAAATTAAGAGAGCAAGAAACTGGTATTCTTTGTAAAGTGGATTTTGGAAAAGCCTTTGACAATATCAACTAGAACTGTTGGTTTTGGCGAAGATTGGTTTTCGAACCAGATGGAGAAGCTGGATAAAATGGTGCATTTCTTCCCCTGGATTTGTTGTTCTGCTCAAGGGTGAGGAAACTGATCTTTTAAAAGTCAAAAAGGGATTAGACAAGGAGATCCAATATCTCCTTTTGTCTTTATTCTAGTAGCATAAGTTTTGTATTTAATGATCAAGAAAGCAGTTGATGATGGTTTGTTAACTGGATTCAAAGCCACACAAAATGGGACTATGATCACACATTTGCAGTTTGCTGATGATATGCTGGTGGTTTTGAAAGAAGAGGAGGAACAAATTCATAATTTAAACCACATCTTGTTGGATTTTGATAGTATCTCGGGGCTAAAGGTGAATTTCAGAAAAAGTTATATTGTGGGGCTTGGTCAGTTGCATAATGCCGAAGCTTGTGCTGAGATTTTTGGTTGTAATACATCTCTTCTTTCAATGAATTACTTAGGTATCACCCTTGGGAGTGAATCCAAAAGTAATATTGTTTGGAATGATATTCCGCAAAAATTTCAACAAAAAATTATCAGCTTGGAAGAGAAGTAGCTTGATTATGATCAAGAGTGTGCTTTCTAACCTTCCCGTTTATTATCTTTCCATGTTTCAACTTCCAGTTTCTGTGGCTAAAGATATGGAAAGAATAATGAGAAATTTCCTCTGGGTTCATCTGCAACTATGAAGAAAATAAGTTAGGTTGCTTGGACTAGAGTTTCTCTGCCAAAATCAAGAGGTGGAGTGGGAACGTGAGGATACCAAAATGCACCACCAACTCTTTCTTAGGCAATTTGTATGGACAAACTCAATACGATTCTGAGAGTTAAACTCAATCATACAATAGTATCTAGAGTTATATATCTCTCTCTTGCGATTAGAATGTTTACAAAAACAAATCCGTGAACCTAATCACAAAGACATTACTTGGATGATACCAAAGACCAATATACAATAATCCATCAAGTCGTAACCAATAAACTAAGTCGGATGTATCTACTATGATTGATTAACGTACAACCTGTGATATTTCAATTATAAAGATAAACAATATAATGCGAAAAAAATAAATAACACAGACACCATAATTTTTGTTAACGAAGAAACAACAAATGCAGAAAAACCCCGTGACTTAGTCCAGATTGAACACCAAACTGTATTAAGCCGCTACAGACACTATCCTACTACCAATTAAATTTAGACTGGAAGTTAGTTGATCCCTAAAAGGTATCCCACCGATTAAGGTACAGTCGTGCTCCTTACACCCCTTGAATCCCAACAGGACTCCGCGCAATTGATTCCCTTAGCTGATCCCACACCAACTAAGAGTTTCTTTAACTAAATTGAAGACTTTAAACCAAATTTTCCTCCCAGAGATTAAGCCTATATATCATTTCCTTTTACAATCAAATAGTTTGATCAAAGGTGATCAAAATCGATAGCAATAGACAAAGTCTAGGTAACCTCAAAACCCGGACTTATGCAACCCGAAGTGCTTCCTAGATTATTATTCACCTCACAAGTATAAAACTTGTGGAATCAACAAAGTTTGAGAAGAAGAAAATTTTAATAATTTATATCTATATTGATCGAGTGAGCATCTCAATAATCGATCAAGATCAGGATACACGAGCTATCAAGGAAAGATAACTGGACCTGGCTTCACAAATCCCTATGAACTCTTTATAGTTGCTAAACCCTAAAAGGGTTAGGAAGAGGATGACTCTAGTTACAACTAGGACACACCAAAAATTAGTGTCAGGATTCAAAGATCCCAGTTGCTTGAAGTTCCCATTTTATAGACATTCAAAGCATAGGTTGATTTAGGTTTAAGTTAAGATAGCTTTGGAACCAAGCAATCAATATCCATCGTTAGATGAATCTTTGAATCTGATTTACATAAACAAGATATACACTCTGGTAAGGTGAAACCGTAACCGAACCGTGTATAAAAGACTATGTTCGAGGTGGTTAGCCGAAACTAGCCGATCTAAACTTAAAATCTTAATATTCATTTTCTTGAACACTTAAGACATAACCTTGAGTCACAACATGTGATCAAATAAATCTAATATTTTTAGAGAATTAATCAAATGCTAATTATCTTATAAAAATAATTTAATCGCACTTGAAAATAATCGACATGGTTAGTAGGTGTACAAGGTACAAATACCATTGTCTTTCGTGAGTTGGTTCATTCACAGTATGTGAACCAGTTTGTAAGCTAACAAGCCAAAACAATTTCTGGAGTTAACAGAACTATTTAGGTATGCATACCGGTATGGATACCTTAAGACTATCACCGGTTCCGGAGTCCACAAAACTAATTTGGTTTGCGTGCCGGTTTGGATACACAACCAAGTTGGGGAAAAAATAACTATTTTGGTACATGACCACTGTTTGTATATTAACTCGGTCCGTGACCACTGTTCCAAAATGGTTTGCATATGAGTATGCGTACCGATCTAGTTTACGAGTTGAACAGATTTGTACATGCATGGTGTGTATAAGAATATGTGTACCACAAAATTGCAAGTTAATATATAGCTACTCCTCTACGTGTATGAGTACATGTAATACGGGTTCATACTTATAACAATTTTCTCAGTTTGTAAGACTGATAACACTGTCTTGTTCCTGAATCAATTCGAATGTTCCCGAATAACATCAATGACACATATCACTATTCCAAGCTATTTTCGAATGATAAAACTAGAATCATGATTTTTATTTCGAATAATAAATTTTCCTTAACAGAAATTCATCAAGTATGAACAAATATTCATTAAGCTTAGTTATTATATTTCAAAACAGATATCACTCTTCATAATTTCAAGTTGTAATGATTCTGAACGTGTTCAACTCAGCATCGTTGTTGTTGAAGATCCGTATTTGTGGCTATAACAACTTTTGAAAACAGATAATCTCAATCGTTGTTACACAGAAACATAATATTATTACTTATCCAAAGTTCAACTGTATCCCAACTTTGAAGTAATACAACAGTGATATGTTTCTCCCCCTTAATCAATGCTTACATCTTTTTCATAATAGGTGAAACCTATATATTATTGATTCACCCCCCCCCTTACATAATGATCCATAAACCATATGTATTTGTTACGAAACTACTAAATAATTCTCCCCCTTTTTATCAATAAAATAGGTAAGGGTACGAGAATCGCGGGACCGTAATGAATACAACCAAAAGATACGTCAAGTTTTAAGGAAGTTAGAGAATCTATTGTTAGAGCACTACTAGGTCAAACTCGCAAGCGTTTCTATCTCAAGCTTGTTTGTCAAGTTTAGTTACCAAAACTATAAGTCATGATTTCTGGTCTACTATAGCTAAGTCTCAGACTAGGATAATAAGTGTAGTTGAGCTCTAGACTCCACGGCGTTCATCATATAAAGGTGAAGAACTACTCAAGGAACTGGTGGAACTTCATCGACAAAAAGTTATGTGGAGACTTGAACTTATCTATCACTCAAAAGTCTATCCACTATATCTCCTATCTTGAGATAAAAGTCGTATTGCTATATAGACTTCGATTATACACATTTTCCATTTCAAGCCGAGTTTATCTCTCTTATGTATTTCTTGAAATATGTGTTGGTAAGCTTTCGCTTTGTCCATGTTCATCTTTACTCGTGACGAAAGTCATGTTGAACATTTCAATTTCTTGAAAATCCCTTTGATGAAAAATAGTTTTTGAATAACAACTATATAACTACCTCTAAGAATGTTTCAATGATTGAAATGAGAGTTTATAATATATAACCTTTAATGGATATAAAAATTGTATACGAACTCATACTTGTGTAAGTCCAAAATCCTTGAACCAAAGTATGCATACTTTACTGGTTTAGGATGTCCGGAGCTAAGTTCGCATCCCCATACGCATATTACCAGAAGTTCACATCCCGTGAATTTCTGCTGGAGTTTGTGAACTGAAAAACAAGCCCAATCTGGGTACTTAAGTATGCGTACTGATATGCATACTTGAGTGGGTTATTTTCTAAAAAAGGTTTATTCATGAACTAAGACATTTATAAATTAAGGAATGCATATTTGCAAACCGTGGATATAATGTTCATGAATTCATTCGAGTGAATCAAAATCGTTTTTTCTTTGATTGTGTCTTGTATACTTCTATGAGATCTAAGCAATTGAATAACTATCTAACTAGTTCATTTGAGTCACTTAAACTAGTTATGGTGAAGATGAATAAGGTTGATATGAAAGTGCTCATATGGCTAACCATTGGTTAACTATTTTTGAACTAGGTGTACACATTTAGCTACTGAAAAGGCGAGGGTACCCCAAATATACCTCAAGCTATTACTTTTCCTTACTATAAGTCCTTTCCCCGAAAGTGATTGTCTATGGACTGAGTCGAGACAATACAACAAATTGGTTCACACTTTGTGTGATCTTCTATGGATACGAGATCGAGACAATACAACAACAAAGTGTGTTTACTTGATACAAAGGTTCAGACTTAACCAAACTCAATAGGATTCACGTATCAAGTAAATAGGAATTAATGTTTGTGCAATTTACTTCAATTATAATAAAACAATTATAATGCGGAAATATAAAGTAAATGACATAGGAAGATTTTGTTAACAAGGAAACCGCAAATGTAGAAAAATCCTGGGACCTAGTCCAGAATTGAATACTCTCAGGATTAAGCCTCTATACAAAATAATACCAACTTCGTATAGTTGAGACCAAGCAACTAAACCTATAGTTCACCTAGTTCCGTCTATATTCCCATGCCTCCAACCTGTAAACAAGTCACGTACTTGGACCAATTCCTTTGGATCATATTCCAAACAGTAAAGGAACAACAAATCTGTTTGGTATCAACTCTCTTCAACCAAGTGATATGAGTTACGCAAAGGTTCCCTTATTTATCTTAACATAAACTCCTTTGCCAGGTTCCAAGATCTATCTTATGTTCAATCACCCAAAGGAAATTATTAACATTAAGCCAATCAATACCTTTAATCACAAGGAAACGTATTGAAGCCGATCTTCCTCAACTATTCTATCAAAATACCCAAAAGGATAAATAAATTATAGTCGAATCCTATTTCTCCCAAACAAGTATTGTGCACACCAAAGATTATAAAAACCAAGTCAGAAATATTGAATGCTTTGTTAGTAAGCTAACATTGATTGCAAACCCTGATTTGAAAGACTATATAAGGGAGAACTCTGGCAACTGGGAAACCTAATCCCCACATATTCTGTGTGATACTAGTTTGCTAAAGCTAGAGTTGATTCTCCTGTAACCTTTGGTTTTCTTCTTCTAAAACCAGGTTAACGACATAAATACTTCATTGGGATTGTGAAGCCAGACCGATACTAATTTTCTTGTAGTTGTGTGATCTGATCTTGCTGTTTATATCGTACGAGTACAATTGTAATAATTGGCTTGAGATTTGTATATCTGGTAGGCAAGATAATAGTAGTCACAAACATCTTTGTCTCATTGTTTGTGATTCCTCAATAATCTTCTTCGCTGCGTCGATTAAGTTTATTATGAGGTGATTGATAAAACTGAGCTGTTCTTTGGGAATATAAGTCTGGTTTTATCAATTGGTTCCTGTTCACCTTGATTTATCAAAAGACAGAACAAAACTTGTAAGTTTATTCGTGGGAGACGAATTTATCTATTAACTGTAGACTTTTCTGTGTGAGACAGATTTGTTTATTAAAGTCTTCGACTTTGGGTCTTAGCAACTCTTGGTTATGGGTGAGATCAGCTAAGGGAATCAAGTATGCAGTATCCAGCTGGTATCAGAGGCGTAGGAGCATAACTGTACCTTGGATCAGTGTGAGATTGGTTGGGGTTCAACTACAGTCCAGACCGAAGTTAATTTGGAGTAGGCTAGTGTCTGTAGCGGCTTAATACATCATATGTTTAATCTGGACTAGGTCCCGGGGTTTTTATGCATTTGCGGTTTCCTCGTTAACAAAATCCCGGTGTATGTGTTATTTATTTTCCGCATTATATTTTTATATAATTGAAATAATACAGGTTGTACTTTGTTCAATCAATTAGAATATACGACCATTTTGGTTGTTGATTTAAATTAATTGACACTTGGATATTGGTCTTTGGTACCATCCAAGTTATCTCTCTTTGATTAGACTCGCGAATCATATTTGCTTGAGTAAATCAAATCGAGAGATTGAGATAATAACTCCTTGAGTATTTTATATTGATTGAGTCTAACTGTCTAGTTGATTCTCTAGAAAACAACTCGGAGTTTTCCATACAGATTGCTAATTGAAATATTTGGTGGTGTTGTTAGACCCCCACTTTTTCACTATATCTTTTTCAGAAATAGTCTTTCCTAGAGAGAAAGATGCATTGATTATCTCAGAGAGTTTAAGATGAAACTATTCAAAAGTGTCGTTGTCATCCATTCGAAGGTTTTCCCAATCAGACGTAATAGTTTGAAGTCTAACTTCTTTCTCTGATGTGTTTTCTTCGAACACGATTTGAAGATTATTATAAGCTTCTTTTGAAGTTTGACATGTTGATACATGATGTTGTAGATCACGGCTTATAGCATGTATTATAGTATTCAAACCCTTTGAATTATGCATAACTAGTGCCTTTTCTTCGTTCGAAAAATCTACTAGGAGATTAAGCTCAGTATCCGAATTTTCTTAAGAATATAACTATCGACAACTAATAGCCAAGTATTAAAGTCTCGTGATTGAAAAAAAGATCGCAAAGCAGATTTTCACCATAAATAGTTTATTCCGTCAAATCTTGGCGGTACATTAATTGAAGTCAATTCGTGAGAACTCGAGTTCATTCTTATAGGATGGATCGCACCAAACACAAATTGTTATATCTTTTCGTGTTTTCCTGCTCTGATACCAATTGAAAAGGAGAGGGTACCCCAAATATACCTCAAGCTATTACTTTTCCTTCTTATAAGTCCTTTCCCCGAAAGTGATTGTCTATGGACTGAGTCGAGATAATACAACAAATTGGTTCACACTTTGTGTGATCGTCTATGGATACAAGATCGAGACAATACAACCACAAAGTGTGTTTACTTGATACAAAGGTTCGGACTTAACCAAACTCAATAGGATTCACGTATCAAGTAAATAGGAATTAACGTTTGTGAATTTTACTTTAATTATAATAAAACAATTATAATGCGGAAATATAAAGTAAATGACATAGCAAGATTTTGTTAACGAGGAAACCGCAAATGCATAAAAGCCCCGGGACCTAGTCCATATTTGAATACTCTCAGGATTAAGCCATTATACAAAATAATACCAACTTCGTATAGTTGAGACCAAGCAACTAAACCTATAGTTCACCTAGTTCCGTCTATATTCCCACGCCTCCAACCTGTAAACAAGTCACGTACTTGGACCAATTCCTTTGGATCGTATTCCTAACAGTAAAGGAACAACAATTTTTTTTGGTATCAACTCTCTTCAACCAAGTGATATGAGTTGCACAAAGGTTCCCTTGTTTATCTTAACATAAACTCCTTTGCCAGGTTCCAAGATCTATCTTATGTTCAATCACCCAAAGGAAATTATTAACATTAAGCCAATCAATACCTTTAATCACAAGGAAACGTATTGAAGCCGATCTTCCTCAACTATTCTGTCAAAATACCCAAAAGGATAAATCAATTATAGTCGGATCCTCTTTCTCCCAAACAAGTATTGTGCACATCAAAGATTGTAAAAACCAAGTCAGAAATCTTCAATATCTTCTTTGTCTTCAAATCTTCTTAAATCTTCAATAAACACCTGCACACAACTGCTTGAATCTCTTGTGATCAATAACACACAGAACGGAGTCTGTTAACAATGGATTATCACAAGATCGTCTTTAGATCTAACAACAGTCTAAAGATCCATGTCGAAACCTTGAACTAGTTTGAGTGAATCTTATATCCGAAGAGAAGATTCTCAAGCATAAACAAACTACGTGCAATCAAAGTTCAACCACCGTTAGTCAATCAAATAAATACGAAAACTAAAGATAAACCGCAATATCTAGTTTCCCACCAACGGGTCGCGCTAGAGCTTATCAATACCAAAGAAGACTTTAAATTGAGCGGACGTAAGATATTTTACCTAATTAGATTACTCTCCTTTCCGATAGGCAGCTTCACCAGTAACAAAGACAAAAGAGTAAGTCTAATGTTACGCATGATTAGTTTGCTAGAAATGCAAACTCAAAGTATTTATAGACAAGGAAGTTTGGGAACCAAGGAATTTATAAAACCGAAAATATTCTCAAGATATTTTTCATTACTCCACCAAATTCGGTTTTCATAATTCCTGTGAACGCGCTGTCCAAAAATAATGATCGAAATCTCCTTGGAAAATCTCTAATTAGCAAATGCACATTACTAATTCTTATTTTCCATATATAATTAAAAACCCTTAATTAAAAAGATTCTTAACTTATTTAAATTAGATCTTGGGATTTACTACCTTCTTAGCCTTTAAGGAATATCTGTGAACAATAAAGAATAAGCATTAATGCACCGTGTTCAAAGAGTGACGATATCTTACTCTTGCAAGTCTTTTCCATGCTTTCTCACTTGAAGCCGATTTACCAAACTTCCAAAAAAGTTTAGAATTGGTTCATCAGACTTTCAAGAACTATGTGATTGATCAAGTACCACTCAATCACAACTCATGGTTTACGGTTCTACCAAGAAAAGTTTCGGTTCTACCTCCATGTGAGTACTGTACATAGTTACACTATCTTACCAAAGATACAGCTGACTAGGTACTAGGATCGGTTCCCCATATATATTTGGTATCTAACTTATATGCACTACACATGTTCATAGGATCGGTTCCCCTTTCTTCCATAAACCTTGTTGCACCTCATACAAGGATCGGCTCCCCTTGTGATGCACTACACCTTTTACTAGGATCGGTTCCCCTTCTCCCAATAATAAGTTCAGACACTCACAACCCGATCATACCCCAGGTGATTACTTAAGATCGGTTTCACTAATAAAAGTCATACCAATACATAAGTCAGGCCTCATGTGAATAGTTTTACCAAGAACACAAACAAGTCATGATCGGTTATACTAATCATACATAGTGGTCTTTCATAAGATATGTAATGAAGAACAACCCCAAAAATGCCTGGCGATTTCCTTTTCGGTTCACAACACATATCATGAACTTACTTCCTTAGAACACATATAACCATTGTTCCCTAGGATGAAATCCTCACCTCATACCCATACATAATCACAATAGTATTCATACGATTATGTCGATGTCTTATATACAAATTTTAATGGTTAAGCAAGAAACTTCATATTGTATTCCTTAATACTATGTCTAACTAGAGTGTGCATGCTTCGCAGTTTTATGTTTTCAATATGCACGACTTGAAAGATACGTTAGGGAATGAAACAGTTCAAGTCAAATATCACTAACCTCAAGTGGAAGGATGGTGTTGTCGTTGTAACTCCGTACATCTTCACTTCGTCAAGTCTTCACAATACTTTTAATGTCTCACCCTAACACTTTCAAGCTAACCAATATGAAGTTGACTCTAGTACATTTAAATCAAGCGACTTCTTAAATGAGTTTTGGTTCATTAAAATATGACAACCAAACTTGACATACCAACGCTTGGTGGGTTCAACCGATCAATGCTCTAACAGATACGGTTACCCAAACCTAAATAAAAGTGGATTTTTTTTTGTGTATGACAAGCTAAGTTCGATCTAACGGTTGAAAGATATTAGCTTGAATCTAATCAAGTTTTCATCTAACGGTGAATATTGAATGCTTTATTACTGAGGTAACTTAGATTGCAAACCCTGATTTGGATACTATATAAAGGAGAACTATAGCAACTTGGAAACCCAATACCCACACCTCATGTGTGATACTAGTTGCATAAGCTTGAGTCAATTCTCCTTTAACCTTAGATTTTTCACGAAACCTTGTAGGTTAACGACTTAAAGACTACATTGAGATTGTGAATCCAGGCTCAACTATTTTCTCTGTAGTTGCGTGATCTGATCTTGCTATTTTCTATCGTGATTGTGTACAATCGTAAGATTGGATTGAGATTTATATATCCGATATGCAAGATAGAAAAGTAGTCACATACATCTTCGTATCATCGTTTGTGATTCCATAATATCTTGTTTCGCTAGTCGATTAAGATTATTGTGAGGTGATTGATAATTTTAGGTTATTCTACGGGAATATAAGTTCGGGTTATCGATTGGTTCATGTTCACCTTGATTTATCAAAAGACGAAACAAAACTCGTAGGTATTTCTGTGGGAGACAAATTTATTTATTCCTGTAGACTTTTCTGTGTGAGACAGATTTGTTTATCAAGTATTCGACTTTGGGTCGTAGAAACTCTTAGTTGTGGGTAAGATCAGCTAAGGGAATCAAGTGCGTAGTATCCTACTGGGGGATCAGAGACATAAGGAACGCAACTGTACCTTGAATCAGTATGAGATTGATTATGGTTCAACTACAGTCTATACCGAAGTTAGCTTTGTAGTGGGCTAGTGTCTGTAGCGTCTTAATACAGTGTGGTGTTCAAATCTGGACTAGGTCCCGGGGGTTTTCTGTATTTTCAGTTTCCTCGTTAACAAAACTTCTGGTGTATGTGTTATTTCTTTTCCGCATTATATTTTGTTATATAATTAAAATATCACAGGTTGTACGTTGAATCGATCAATTGGTAAATCTAACCTTTGGTTGTTGATTGAAATTGCTTGATCCTTGAGTATTGGTCATTGGTACTGTTCAAGTTATTTCTCTAGTATTCAATCAGGCTCGCAAATTCCTGTTTGTTTGATTGCAGATTGAATCGAGAAATTGAGATATAACTCTTTGATATACTTTTATTAAAATTGAGTTTGACTGTCTAGTTGATTCTCTTGAAAGTATATTGGAGTTAGTCCATACAAATTGCTAAGCGAAATATTGGGTGAGGCTATTATACCCCTGTTTTTTCACTCTTAGATACGAAATTCTTCACTTTAGCTATAAAATCATTATCCTGTTGACAAATAGATAAAAGACAAGTTGAGGAAGAACCTTCTTCATCCGTAGTGGATACCTTCTTTCGTTTCCTTGATGATTTGATTCCTCACACAGAAATATTCACACAAATAGACATTTACAGCTTCTACTGCATCCTTCTTGGTGATTCCTCTTATTACGGTCCGTGAACCAGTGGACATAACATAGATATTGCTGTCCGTGAGCCCAAAAGATAATGCACAAATTTTTGACAAACTTTTTATATATAAATAAATTATGGTTACTGGATCTCATGGGTTATATCATAGTTTGTCACATAAGATTGACACATCTTCTTAGCTCAAATAAACATGGTTTAGAGCATTAGATGTAGGACCAAAATATCGCTATAATACTTGTCTGCGAGATTAACAACGCTTCCCAGCGAGCATTACCGCAAGCTTTTAACAACACTTGGAGAATGTTACAAAAGCAGTCAAAAGAGTGACGTAATAGCTGACGATTGAAGAAAATATGAGAAGAGCATGTTTGTCCCGCGATGGATACAAAGCTTGGGAGAATGAATATTGTAACTATCGCGGTACAATCGCAGAACAAATCCGAGATAAGAGGAAAACTTAGCTGTCATCCATTATGTAACTACCCTATAAATAGAGACCCAATATGTCCAGAAAAAGATGATGTATTTTTGAGAGTTAAAAAAGTCTTGAGGAGAGAGAAACTTCAAGAGAATAGTTGTAATCTTGAATTCTTCCATCTCTGTAAACATTTCTAAGAACAAAATAATAAAGTGTCGTTTTTAATCTTCAATTGTGAGTTGATTATAACAAAATCTTAACAAGGGTGTAGTGTGGGATTTCTGATTTCTTTATAGATAAGACTTCCCTAGGCACTATAATGGGCATTTTGATAGCAAATGAAAACCCTTTTAAATAAGGGGCAGTTTAGGAAATTGAATTAGTGATTTCTAATCATAACTTGAAAAGTCCGCCGGAGAAACTAGTTTCCATAGTTCCATCAAACAAACATGCCTCTTTTCTAAGAATTCGAAGAATAAATATCTATTCTTTTAATTAATTCAAACCCATATCTCAGAAACAAACCCATCTTCGAAAACCAAATCCAATTTTTGAATAATAAAAATTTATTTTGTAAACCTAGAAGTTTGATTTTCATAAAACAAATCTCTAATTCTCTGAAATTTTGAGGTGTTCTAAAGCGTAACAAAAGCTAGATTTGTAATCAATTTTCATACCTAAAGGAATTCCTACTTTTTTGATATGTATTGCACTTTCATGTCATTGATGTTACAATTTGGTCTATTTTTTTTTTGCTATTGCAGATGAGCCATCTAAATAACATTGATAAGAGAAATTAGATCATGAAAACCCACTTTAACAAAAGGCAAGAATCGCTGATGCCTACAAGATGTGTTCCAAGGATATATTCATTAAGGATTACCTTGTCAAGTGGTAGGGATTATTATCAACACTACAAATTGAATTCTTTCTTAGTTAACTGATTATATGAAAATGTGTCCCTTCGTTATTCTATAAATTGAAGGTTCTTCATTTTAATAAAAGGCAATTTGAGTTTGTGTATACAATTGACTATTTTAGCTGATATTGGTATGTTTATTTTGCATCAACACTTACTGATTCTCTTGTGGATGCTGTATCATTGCCCAAGAGGCTATGTTCAGATGATGATACCTGTGGATGAGAAAATTATACAATTAAATCTCTGGTATCTCTCTATTACATTACATTTATCCGAGGTTCCCTACTTGAAGTTTGGTATCCCCCCTCTGGTACATATATCCTGTAATTTCCTTAATATTTTGTGAATCTATTTCTTAGTTTTGGCTCCTGTTTGACTACTCATATGTATACATATTTATCAGTTGGTTTATTGGAGTTAAACATGACGAACATTGAAACCACCCAATGCAGGGTTTAGAATAAAGTCCGTAAAAAGACTCGTGAAGAAATTTTTTTATGCATTTTTGTTTACGGACTACCGAAACTCAGCAGTTTTTCTGAAAAATGTGACTCATGACATGTGATACCAAATTTGAAGATACCAATAGAAGATCTTAAATCACTGATCACAGAATTGAGCGACGATGCCTTCCCTTGTCTCAACAAATTCCCAAGAATTATTCAAGATTAAGAAAATCATAAAACAAATCAATGAGATATTTGAAGGAAGGATGATTAGAATCAAATAGGATTGTAGAAAATTGGAGTGTGGTATGGTAACAAGAACAATGATGGATAGATTTCATGAAAATATTAATCCTTTCTCCCCGTGTCTTTAGGAAGATACACAAACGGGATTTTGAAGGAAGGAAAATTATGACGGTGGAAAAATATCACCATTGAAAGATTGATTCAAAAGATACAGAGATCACATTTAATCAGCAGTACTTGCAAGACTACTCAAGGCAGCCGTTTCTGTAAAGATTAAAGGGCTACGCAGAAAATAAGTCTAAGTCCCAATACATCTCCATTTTCCACTAGTGTAATTAGTGAAATCATATCCACTATACCAATGAGAAAGGAGGAATCAATAAAAAGATACACAAACGAATAATGGGATATGAATAGAACTTTGGTGGGAGGAATCAATAAAATCTGTAGAATAATGGGATATGAATAGAACTTTGGTGGATGCAGGAAATTCGGTAGATATAATATTTTATCATACTTTTAAGAAAATGGGATATAAGGACGAAGAAATGTCTTATTCAACATATCATGTTCATGGCTTTGGAAAATCTTTAACAAAACCTAAAGGCGAGATAGTGGTACGAATTCCACTAGGGGAGATTGAAACACAAATAACGTTATGTGTGGTAGACGTGGAATCACCGTATAACATGATATTAGGAAGACCGTGGATACACGCAATCAAGGTTGTAGCATCAACATTGCATCAATGCATCAAATTTCCTATACCCAGTGGAATTGGAGAAATTAGAGGAGACACAGATTTTGCAAAATTGTGTTACCAAATAGAAGTAAGAAATTATGAAGAACGTAGAAAGCTGCGAAAGGCTCGTAGGAAATTGGCGAGAGAAACAAAGAAGGAAGAAGAATTTAAAGTTTACGTGATAAGGGCAAAAGAAGGAAAAGGAATACCCAACGAAATCTTGCGAGAAGGAGATGAACTCGCGAGAGTTATGAAAACACCAACACCAATGGGAGAACCTGAGGCCTTGCTGGAGAACCCAATACCTTTAGTGTTACCAAAGGACTTTTGCCTAAACAAGATAGCTGAGATCTTTTCTGAACTTCCTGTGAGCCTTTATATATCACACTTGTGTAGGACCAGAATATCGCTACAACGGTATTCCAGCAAATAACAACATTTCTGCGTGAACATCTCGAGTTCTTTAACAACGCTTGGCGAGTGTCACAGAATAGGATAAGGAATGACGTAATGGATGACGATTGAAGAAACATGAAGAGAGCATCTTTATCATGCGATGGTCACAAAGCTTGCGAGAAAGAACATTATAGCAGTCGCGATACAATCGCAGAGTAAATCTGAAAGAAAAGGAAGACTTAGCTGTCATACACTATGTAAATTCCTATATAAAGGGTTTACATACACTATCTGAGAATTAGGGTTTACATAGCAATGTGATTGAAAGTTTAAATAGAGAGAAGCAGAAGAAAAAGGCGGTTTAGAAAATCAGTTGAACCTTGCACCACTTTTAATCATTAGCCCCCATGTTATTGCACCATCAGGCAGCACCAAGATTTACATTTTCGAAGAATGGTTAGGGCACTCTCAAATGAAGAGAGTGACACTTCAAATAATATATGTAACGTGCACGCTGCAGTGCACACAGTTTTCTTTTCATTTTCACTTGTGGTATAAAAGAAGATTCACCTATTATAAAGAGTTTAGCGAGGGAGTTAAACTGTGGTATATTCAATGTGGGACTATTTTTCTTCTTGAGACAAATGAAATGAGTACCCATCACTAATTATTGATCCATGTAAAAAATGCATTTCTTCGCCCTATTCTGGGGTTGACCTAGGTGAACAAATCTGATATGGGAAGAAAAAAACTGAATTTTTACAGGAGATTGTATGATTATTCATGAGAATTAAATTGAGGATATACTTACCAAAGGTCAGTCAAATTAATATAAATTATTAGCTGCCTAGTACCCTTTTTTATGTCTTCTTTTGTATTGTGAAGAGTTTCATGAGTCCGAAGGAGTCAAAATGATTTATTGTAGTCTGTATACAAATTGAATTCAAACTTTATTTAACATTGGGGAATATGGAAGATTACAGCCCGTTCGGTTGGGAGAATCCTAGGAATTCAATTATGGGGTAATCCAATTCTTGGAATTGGATTCCAATCCAAAAAATTTATGTTCAGTTGAGGTAATTCAATTACCTTTTTTTTACCCCGGAATCTAATTCCATTGCATCATTGGACCAATGCAATGGAAATATATCATTTTGGAGGGAATTGGATTCCTAGGAATTAAAATTCCCAATTACATAGAGTTCATTTGCACCGTTCGGTTCAAGGAATTGGACGCATTCCCTAGGAATTGGATTCCAAGGAATACAATTCCTTGAAACGAACTGGATATTAAGGTAATGCAAAGAAAGATTCATCCCCTCTTATTAGATCTGAATATGTTCGTGAATTTGAGAGTTTCTACAAGCTTCTTCAGTTCTTGTCTAATACCTGCAATTTAGTAGCATTTCGGATAATCAACCTTTAAAGAAAGCATAGGATCGTGTGGTTCTACACTAAACTCGTTAGCACTTGTAACTGAGTTAGTCGACTCAGATACAAAGAACTGGAACTCCGAAAAAGTTAGAAATAACTTTCCCCAAACATTTTCAGATACAATTTTAAAGATAAAGCTTTTTCAAGACATAAACGGAAACATGCAAAAAGATACTTTAAGGTGGCTACTAACTAATAATGGGAAGTTTACAGTGAAATATTTATATGCTAAATTGCAAAACAATGAGACAAATCAAACAAAGCTATTTCTGTATGGATGTCACTGGTGAAGGTATACGCTCTTTTGTCCCAGGGAAAGCTATTTCTAATGCGGTTTCAAGAAAGCGTACTAAATATTTAGATAAGTGTATTGCACTTGGGTATGGTCTGGGTGTCCTAGCTTTCTCTACTTTAGGGGAGCTCGGTGAAGACACTTTATGTTTTTTCAAGCGTCTGCAGAACTGTCTTGTTAGTAATGACGCTAGTAGTGGTTTTGGTAGTTTTATTTTCCATAGATTAGGCATCGCTATTCAGAGAGGAGTTGGAGCCCAGCTTGTTGATAGGCTACCAACCAATAACTTTGTATGATTTACCAATAAATGGAATATATAATTGACATAATAAATTAGCAACTGATAAACCAAAATCTATGGAACAGTTGCTAAAAAAAAAATCAGACAATGCAAACCAACCAGAGTACACAATCTTCTGCTGCTTTTTGGTCTACTTTCTGGAAACTGAATGTTTCTCAAAGAATTAAGATGTTCATGTGGAAATGCATTAATAATGCATTACCTGTTAGGAACACGCAATTGGGGGATACTTATATTAATTTGGGGATAGATAAAAAAAGACAAAAACTGGATTTAAATATCAAACCAGGGTCACTCATTATCTATGTATTTTAACTAATTCATAATGAAAAAGAGGGGGTCTAACAACCACACCCAATATTTCGATTAGCAATTTGTATGGACAAACTCCGAGTTACTTTCTAGAGAATCAACTAGACAGTTAGACCCAATCAATAGAAAATATCTCAAGGAGTTATTATCTCAATCTCTCGATTTAATCTTTAATCAAGCAAATAGAATATGCGAGTCTTTATCAAAGAGAGATAACTTGGATGGTACCAAAGACCAATATCCAAGTGTCAATCAATTTAAATAAACAACCAAAAGGTCATATATTCTAATTGATTGAACAATGCACAACCTGTATTATTTCAATTATATAACAAAATATAATGCAGAAAAGAAATAACACAGACACCATAATTTTGTTAACGAGGAAACTGCAAATGCAGAAAAACCTTTGGACCTAGTCCAGATTAAACATACACTGTATTAAGCCACTACAGACACTAGCCTACTCCAAGCTAACTTCGGTCTGGACTGTAGTTGAACCCCAATCAATCTCACAGTGATCCAAGGTACATTTATGCTCCTACGCCTCTGATCCCAGTAGGATACTGCGCACTTGATTCCCTTAGCTGATCTCACCCACAACCAAGAGTTTCTACGACCCAAAGTCTAAGACTTTAATAAACAAATCTGTATCACATAGAAAAGTCTACAGTAATAGATAAATCCGTCTCCCACAAATATACCTACAAGTTTTTGTTTCTTCTTTTGATAAATCAAGGTGAACATGAACCAATTGATAAAACCATACTTATATTCCCGAAGAACACCTCAGCTTTATCAATCACCTCACAATAGTCTTAATCAACACGGCGAAAAAAGATATTGTGGAATCACAAACGATGAGACAAAGAGTTTGTGACTACTTTTATATATTTCCTATCGGAGATAGAAATCTCAATCCAATTATTACAATTGTACTCGTACGATAGAAACATCAAGATCAGATTACAGAACTACAAGAAAAGTAGTATTGGTCTGGCTTCACAATCCCAATGAAGTTTTTAAGTCGCTAACCTGGTTTTAGAAGAAGAAAACCAAAAGTTAAAGGAGAATCGACTCTAGATTAGAAAACTAGTATCACACAGAATGTGTGGGTATTAGGTTTCCCAGTTGCTAGAGTTCTCCCTTATATATTCTCTCAAATCAGGGTTTGCAATCAATGTTAGTTTAGTAACAAAGCATTAAATATTCACCTTTGGATGAAAACCTGATTAGATTCAAGCAAATATTTATCAATCATTAGATCGAAAACATAGCTTGTTACACACACATGAAATGCACGTTAATAGGCTTGTAAAAACCGTACCCAAACTTGTATATTAGTTGGTTCAACAATAGTTAACCAAATGGTTAGCCGTATGATAACTTTCATATCAACCATATTCTTCTTCACCATAACTAGTCCAAATGACTCAAATGAACTAGTTAGAGATTTGTTCAATTTCGAAGATATTTATGTACTACACAAGACACAATCGATGCAAAAACTATGTGATTCACTCGAATCGATTCATGAACTATAAAGCCACGGTTTGCAATAGCATTCCTTAGTTTATTAAGATAAGTTCACGACATAACCTACTCAAGTTCGCGGACTTAAGTTCCTGGATGGAGTTCACAAACTCCAGCAGAAATTCTCGGGTTTGAGAACTTCACCAGTTCGCGGACTGTAGCTCATGTACTTATCCGGTTTCACTTGATCAACAAAGTTCGCAAACTTTGGTTCAAGCAATAAGGACTTATACATATATGTGTTTCCACAACAATGCTTATATCTTCCAATGATTATATTGTCTAAACTCTCATTTCAATCATTGAAATATTCTCAGAGAGCGTTATATAGTTGTTATTCACAAAATATTTTTCGTCAAAGCGATTTTCAAATTGATTGAAACATAACATGACTTTCGTCACTAGGTAAAGATGAACTTGGATAAAGAAAAAGCTTTACCAACACATATTTTGAGAAATAGATAAGCGAGATATACTCAGCTCGAAATACCTCATGTGGTATAATCTTAGTCTATATAGTAATACGACTTTCGTCTCAACATAGGAGATAGAGTAGATAGACTTTTGAGTGATAGATAAGTTGAAGTGTCCACATACCTTTTAGTCGATAAGATCCACTGGTTCCTTGAGTAGTCTTTCGTCTCGTATGATGATCGCGATGGAGTTCTTGAGCTCAACTACACTTTCTATCCTAGTCCGAGACCTTAGATATAGTAGACTAGAAATCAAGACTTTATAGTTTTGATCACTAACATTGACAAAAATGCTTGAGATAGAAATGCATGCGAGTTCGACCGAGCAGTGCTCTAACAATCTCCCTCTTTGTCAATTTTAGTGGCAAAACTATTAATACATATGGAATACAAAAAATATATAAATAAACTTTGTTGCTCCTATTCCACATGTCGTCTAATCTTCAACATTACTCGAAATCTTCGTCACTTCCAAGTACTCCAATGATCCTAAAGGTTGTAAGTTTAGCATCATCGTTGTTGAAAATCCATAGCTATAACAACGAGAAAACAAGAGTTCTCAATCATTGTTATACATTGTCATAGTATCATTACACAATGTCAAAGTCCAATTGCATCACAACTTTAACAACAATACTATGGTGGTATGTCACTCCCCCTTAGTCAATACTCCATCTCACATGGAAACCACTCCCTCTTACATAATGATCCGAAAACCATATGTATTTGTATTATCAACTACATATTAATTCTCCCCCTTTTTGTCAATAAAATTGGCAAAGGTACAAGAACGGGATCCTAATGAAATTTCCATAAGATACATTTCATGACCAAGAGTAAATGTATATCATCTTGTTTAGATGCAATCAGAAAGCCGAAGCTAAATGCATTCATCAAGGAGTCTATAAAGATACAAGATAACCTCTATAAATTTCCACAGCCGCACTCCCCACAAAGATTTGGCAATTAAGCACAAGTTCAAAAGAAATCTCCCCCATAAAATGTCATTCCTAAGGGAATAACAAGAGCGACCTTAACTTCAAAAGAAAAGAAGGATTTCTTTGGACTCAACAAATATCATACACGTATGAATTTGGAATCCAAAAAGAAATATTCAATCAAATTAACCGTAAGCGAACCATGATTAATTTGACTAAATCTTCTCAACACAAGTAACTTATGGAGACTTAATAACTCAATTAGATTAATCACAGGAGAACCCGTAATTAATCTTATCGGAATACACAATTAAACTAATCACAAAAGTAATCAATTTAATCGTTTATACTCACATAAGAAAATCTATGGAGCGATGACTAAGTTAATCATAAAAACAACCAACCCAGTCGAAAATGATCAAACATAAGACAAACTTACAGAGTCATAACTAAATAATCACACAAGATGATTAATTTAGTTCAATATGCTCGACGTAAAGTACCTTACGGAACACAACTAATCTAATCACAAAAATAATCAACTTGGTAGTCTAGTGCTCGACATAAGACACAATACAAAGTCTCACAGTAATACACAAAAATATGGATCAGGGAAGACCAATTACTGCGGAATACACAAGGATTCATTCTATGTTTCCATCACCATTTGCACAGTGACACACAATATACATAATCCTTGAATCACAAAAGATTTTAACCTATCTTGCATCAATAATTGACAATATAGGCTTAACTTTTGTGTTTGTCAAAAGTCTATTCATTCTTTTATCAATACTTGCATATCAATTCACGAACGACTTTACTTTTGATAAAGTATGGGACAATCAAGTTCACGGACGTAAACACACATATCCCATAACAATATTGTAATATATAAAACCATAAAGATTAGTACTGCAAAAATCATCTTCCAAACAAGTTTAGAATTTAAACCAATAAATCCAAAAACAAGAAGATGAAAACATTGGACATAGCTATGTGTAATCATAATAATGGCTATTCCAAACACTAGTTATTCTTCTAAACAAAACAAGAAAAATAGAATATTTACTAGGCAATAAGACCTTTGAAGAATTATTTATCGTCCCCGAACTCCTTGTCGTTAATATCCATTGGGACATAAGGTTCATTAAGGTAGGAGTTTATATCAATAAACCTTCTAGGTTGCTGTTGTCGAACCAGGGCCTTCTGAATCTCATGAGTCTTATAAACAAAAGCCTTTATTTGTTGAATCTCCTTTCGCATCTCCTTCAACCCATCAAGAACATCAGAAAACTTCTGAGAATTTAAAGGAACGGCTATTAGCTTCCTCACATTCCTTCTTTTTCTTTTCAAGGTTGGAGCTAGTGGATATTTTTCTTTTTCCTTCATGATTGATGGCTTAACAATCAAATTAACATCCTTTTATTTAGAAGACATCATGCTTGGAGTATCCATAAACATATGGGTTTGTGATAGGAAATCACAATTTGGTCAACAAGAAGTCTTGAGATAAAAGGAGGTTACAGAGAAGGAAAAAGAATGTAGGGTTCAAAACCTTTAAAAAGGTTCATACACGACCAACTCTCAACCCTATGAAGAGTAGAATTGTCTATAATACCCTTTCTTTTATTTGATAGACAAAAAGAAAAGAACTTTTCCTAAAGCCTGAAGAATACAAAGTCATTGTCTTTTTTGATCAGGCACATGAGACAAGATTTCAAAAACAACACAATCAAGTTGTGTTGTGGTGAACAAAATTTTTTCCACCATTTTCCTCTTGAGAGGAATCCATAGACTTTTGTCTATCAAAACCATTTGACCATAATTTCTTTAGTAATGGTCGTGGTTTATCCATAGAAACTAACTTCTTAGAAGAAGACAAAATCTTACATACCTCAGCGGTCTTCTGAGCCAGTTTAAGATTTCTTGCTAAATGATTTGCTCTTCGTTGAAGTTTGTTGATGTTTAAACTTGTAACACTTTGAAAGTTCATGAACCTTTAATGAACAATATGAACACGTCAAACTTGGAGAAACATCAGGATTCTGAGATGTGCAAGCAGCCAGGCACATACTAGAACCTGAACCATTATAAACCGAGTTTCCAAAGAATGGGTCAACTTTGTATTCCAGAATAGTTGGATTATATTCTGAAAGAATATCAAGATTGATGTATGTATTGCTACAATTATCAAACTCAATATTTTCACCAAGAAGTGCAACACTTGATTTCTCGTGTTCATTAGAATCATAGTCGTTAGACATTTCATCAAGAGTTGCAGCAAAACCTTTGTTCCCGGTGTATTTTCTACGATTTGGACACTCCTTTGCAAAATGACCAAATTTCTTACACTTAAAGCATTGAGGCATATCCTCATCTTCAGTTTTATAAATATCCTTGTTTTTAGGTGGAACATGATTACGAGGCTTGACTGATGCCTTATGGCTATCTCTGGTGAACCGTTTACTTCTCTTCAGCATAAGATCCTAAATTGTCTTATGATCATCGAGTCTGATTTGTCAAGATCTTCATCTGATGAATCTGTCTCAAATTGATCATCTTCAGAGATATACACTTTTTTACTTTTATCAAGTAATTTAGTGTCTTTTAGTGCTTTGAACACAACATCCTTAGATTTGGACGAATGTTCATGATCAAAGATCTTAAGCTTTCCAACCAGCGTATTTCTGAAGAGAGTATCAAGGTTATTTCCCTCAACTATGGCATGCTTCTTAGAATCGTATCTAGATGGCAGCGATCTGAGAATTTTCGTCACAATGTCCTTTTCAGGAATAGTCTTACCCAATGCAAAAGATGCATTAACAATTTAAGACACTTTATGATTAAACTCATCAAATATTTCTTCATCTTCCATACGAAGTCTTTCCCAATCGGAATTAAGGTTAAAAAAAATCCTAGCTTCCTTTTCACTGGAATTACCTTCGAATACGGTTGCTAAGATGTCCCAAGATTCTTGCGACTTAGTGCAATTAGACACATGGTGCTGAATATTTGGGGTAATGGCATGTATGATGGCATTCAAAATGTCGGAGTTTTACTTTGCAGCAAGAATCTCGGTAGGGGTGTATTCACCAATATTATTTGGTACGTTTACATCTTTAACTGCCTCAACGGGAGCATCATAGCCATTAACAACATATACCCATGATTGAAAAATCACGTGCTTGAAGAAAAGCTCGCATAGCAATTTTCCACCATAAGTAATTAGATCCATCGAAGATTGGTGGTATGTTAATTGAGATTACACCTCTGTCCATAAATTCAGATCACTACAAACACATACTTGTAAGGTCTTAAACGTGTTTGCCTGCTCTGATACCAATTAAAAAAGAGGGGGTCTAACAACCACACCCAATATTTCGATTATGAATATGTATGGACAAACTCCGAGTTACTTTCTAGAGAATCAACTAGATAGTTAGATTTAATCAATAGAAAATATCTCAAGGAGTTATTATCGCAATCTCTCGATTTGATCTTTACTCAAGAAAATAGAATCTGCGAGTCTTTATCAAAGATAGATAACTTGGATGGTACCAAAGACCAATATCCAAGTGTCAATCAATTTAAATCAACAATCAAAAGGTCGAATATTCTAATTGATTGAACAACACACAACCTGTATAATTTCAATTACATAACAAAATATAATGCGAAAAATAAATAACACAGACACCAGAATTTTGTTAACGAGGAAACCTCAAATACAGAAAACCCTCGGTACCTAGTCCAGATTAAATATACATTGTATTAAGATACTACATACACTAGCCTACTCCAAGCTAACTTCGGTCTGGACTGTAGTTGAACACCAATCAATCTCACAGTGATCCAAGGTACAATTATGCTTCTACGCCTATGATCCCAGCAGGATACTGCGTACTTGATTCCCTTAGATGATCTCACCCACAACCAAGAGTTTCTATGACCCAAAGTCGAAGAATTTAATAAACATATCTGTATCACACAGAAAAGTCTACAGTAATAGATAAATATGTCTCCCACGAATATATCTACAAGTTTTTGTTCCGTATTTTGATAAATCAAGGTGAACATGAACCAATTGATAAAACCAGACTTATATTCCCGAAGAAAATCTCAGCTTTATCAATCACCTCACAATAGTCTTAATCGACGTGGCGAAAAAAGATATTGTGGAATCACAAACGATGAGACGAAGAGTTTGTGACAACTTTTATATCTTGCCTATCGGGGATAGAAATATCAAGCTAATTATTACAATTATACTCGTATGATAGAAACAACAAGATCAGATCACACAACTACAAGAAAAGTAGTATCGGTCTAGCTTCACAATCCCAATGAAGTTTTTAAGTTGCTAACCTGGTTTTAGAAGAAGAAAACCAAAGGTTAAAGGATAATCGACTCTAGCTTAGCAAACTAGTATCACACAGAATGTATGGGGATTAGGTTTCCCAATTGCTAGAGTTCTCCCTTATATAGTCTCTCAAATCAGGGTTTGCAATCAATGTTAGCTTAGTAACAAAGCATTCAATATTCACCGTTGGATGAAAACCTGATTAGATTCAATCTAATATTTATCAACCATTAGATCGAAAACATAGCTTGTTACACACACATGAAATGCACGTTTGTAGGCTTGTGAAAACCGTACCCAAACTTGTACATTAGTTGGTTTAAAAATCGTTAACCAAATGGTTAGCCATATGATAACTTTCATATCAACCATATTCTTCTTCACCATAACTAGTCCAAATGACTCAAATGAACTAGTTAGAGAGTTGTTCAATTTCTTAGATCTTTATGTACTACACAAGACACAATCGAAGCAAAAACAATGTGATTCACTTGAATCGATTCATGAACTATAAAGCCACGGTTTGCAATAGCATTCCTTAGTTTATTAATATAAGTTCATGAACATCATTTTTAGACATAACTTACTCAAGTTCGCGGACTGGGTTCGTGGACTTAAGTTCCCAGATGGAGTTCACAAACTCCAGCAGAAATTCTCGGGTTTGAGAACTTTGCCAGTTCACAGACTGAGTTTGCTGGCTGAGTTCGTGGACTGAAGCTCACATACTTCTCTTGTTTCACTTGATCAACAAAGTTCGCAAACTTTGGTTCATAAGGACTTATACATATATGTGTTTCCACAACAATTCTTATATCCTCCAATGGTTATATTATCTAAACTCTCATTTCAATCATTAAAACATTCTCAAAGGGCGTTATATAGTTGTTATTCACAAATTATTTATCATCTGAGAGATTTTCAAAGTGATTGAAACATAACATGACTTTCATCACTAGGTAAAGATGAACTTCGCTACAGCGAAATCTTTACCAACATATATTTCGAGAATTAGATAAGCGAGATATACTCAACTCGAAATACCTCATGTGGTATAATCTTAGTCTATATAGTAATACGACTTTTGTCTCAAGATAGGAGATAGAGTAGATAGACTTTTGAGTGATAGATAAGTTCAAGTCTTCACATACCTTTTAGTCGATAAAGATCCACTGGTACCTTGAGTAGTCTTTCGTCTTGTATGATGATCGCTATGGAGTTCTTGAGCTCAACTACACTTTCTATCCTAGTCCGAGACCTTAGCTATAGTAGACTAGAAATCAAGACTTTATAGTTTTGATCACTAACATTGACAAACATGCTTGAGATAGCAACGCATGCGAGTTCGACCGAGCAGTGATCTAACACATAATCTACCCCTCACTAATCATGTTTAGTGTTTAATTATAATTAGAAAATTTATAAGATTATTTGATAATTGATTAGTGTGTATATTTGAGTCAGGTGAGAGTACAAGGAGGGAAATTTTTTGAGAGAGAACTTTTTTGGTGAAAATGGTGGATGATTGTGAAGAGAGAATTGATGCTGAATCTTTAGCTCAACTACAACAAGGACTATATCTTGAATCTCCAAGTAATGACAATAATTCACAATTACGTTTATATGTGGAACCAACACCATTGGATCATCATTTTTATGAGCATGAAGTGTTTCGTGAAGAACCAACCCAAGAGAGTAAAAAAGTTCAACAAGCAAGCACTCACAATGCTCAGGTAAAGGTGCTAATGTGTTGAAAATTTGTTTTTTTCCTTTGAATCCACCATTATTGCATCTGAAATATCTTGGTGCCGGTAAGGACATAGTATGAATACAATGCCGACAGCACTATTAACGGCATAATATTCATACTACAACCATGCCATCCAATATTATCCCCCATTTTGAAATGCAAACCGACATTGTATTCAACCAAAAAACTATGCCGGTATAAAAGTTACTTTACCACGAAATATTCTACGGAATATCTATAGTTTATATATTCTACGAAATATTCTACCAGCATGGTGATAGGTGTCTAAAACACCTTGATATTTATCTATAGTTTATGATTTCTTTGCGAGTTTTCTTGTAAAATATGTATCTTATGATTGTTTTGTAGTATTTAGGTACTTTGGAGTCATTTGGAACAAAAGAGGAAGAAACAGCGCAAAAGTCTCATCTCACATGCAACTTCTCTTGGAGGCGGATTATTTCTCATTATTTGCTTTTATTTCTTCACCTCTATCTGAAAAGTATGTCGGCTTTAGTGATACAAATTCTGTCTGAAAAGCATGACAACTTTAGTGATGAAAAGATATTGAAGAGAATAAGTAGATTTGAGAAGTTAAAGATGGCTGTTGTTGGTGAAAGAATTCAAAGAAGAAGAAAGTGTCCATTTGGAGCGTAAATGGAAAGAAAGATCGTTTCACAGGCAAGGGACATGGAAGTCTAGCCAAAACAACATGGGGGCTGTCATTTGGTTGACCCTTTTATTATTTATGGGTGCCTGAAGTCATTTATGGGTAACCCCTTATCTATTTCACTTGAGTGGGTGTATCCACTCCCATTCTTACACAAACCTAGAATTCAGAGTCTCAATTATTTGCCCAAATTAGATTCAGAAACCAAAGGAGATGAGTGTGGCTGCTGTTAACACAGAAATTCAGAGAAAGAGATCGAGAAATTCAGAGATGAAATTGAGAGGAGTTTCAAGTGTTATTGATTGGGAATAAACATAAACTAGGGTTTCTGTGATGTATGAAATTGAAGATGATGAATGGAGAAAATTCATAGAGTATCCATGGGTGTTTGCTGCTGATTCATGGTGAAGAAGAATTGGTGGTGGTTACAGTCGAAAAGTTACAGAACACAGATTGATATGAGTTGATGCTGAGAGTGTTGAATCTGAGTTTGTTGCTGCTGTAAAATTTAAATTAGGGGTTCAAGTAAGAAATTGAATACATCAGTAATGGGTTTGTTTAATATCAAGACGAGGAATACTTGTTGCTGGCACCAGTTTGCTATAGAATTGAAGGTTTTGTTCGATTCAACATCAGTGATTTATGGCAGAGATTAAAAGGGTGTTAGTCGTGAGTCTCTGGTGATGATTGTGTGTGAGAAGATGATGGTGGTGTTTGATTTGAACTAAGATATGCAGGCTAGGCTAGATGTTGTGGGTAATTTTCACAAGTTGGTTGTTCTGAAGTGGGGATTGTACTATGAGATGATGGTGGGTTGTGTTGGTGAAGTTGCAGGTTGACTTGGGTTCGAAATGATGAACATCTGGTGGAGTTTTCAAGACTAGTTGAACCAGTGAAGTTAATGGTGCTGCTATTGAGATTGAGGTACTACAATGCACCAGTGATGCTATCTAGATGAATGTTAGGGCAGGCTTGAGTTGTTGCAATGGAAGATGGTCTGAGACAGAAGCAGAACGTAGGAAAGGGTGCAGTTGCTGCTAAGGGTGATTGAAGTCCTGTGGCAGGTGAAGGAACTGTATTTCTTCTGGTGATTGTAATTGAAGTGGAAGGTTTTAGCTAAGAATTATAGGTGGGCTTGCAACTGATGCCAGCAGATTTGAAGCTACAGGTGGAAATGTTGGTGCTGCATGGTTCAGGTGGTGATGGCAATGTGCAATTACTAATGATGCTGCAATGGGAAAATGGAAGTGGTTCAGGTGATGGGTGTTGGAGATTTATATGAGAGGGTGCTCTGGTGATGAATGAATCTGAGAAGATGAAATTGTAGGTGTTAGCTGTGGAGCACTGGTTGTTGGTAATGAAGCTGCTTAGATGAATGTTAGGTTTACAGGTTGGTGGTATTGATGTTGAGCAGTGAACTGGATCCTTAGACTTGCTATGGATGCATGACAAAGAAGTAGGTGCTATGTTGCAGCTGCAGGTAGAATCTGAAGCCTGCAGTGGAAATGAAGCACTGTTGGTGAATGGAGCTGGGACTGTGGCCAAGAAAATAGCTTGGGAAATGAGTTGTAGCACAGGGAAGATGGTGGTGTTCTGTTATGGAGCAGAGAAGAAGTAGGTTGCTGTGTTTGCCATCACAGAAGTATGGGTTTTTGATGTTGGTAGTTGAGAATTGGAGGGATGGAATTGAGCCAAGGTAATAGAAGATAGCAGTGCAGATTTGGTATTGGTTTCGCCAGAAGCAAATTGGACTGGAAATAGCCAAGGATTGCAGCCTTGCAGGGTGTATATCCATCATGGATGGAGAGCAGTACTGAAGCATAATGCTTGTGCAACAGAACTTGGGCCATGGCAAGTCAGATAAGTCAGCCTAGTTAGCTTACCTGAATAGCTGACTCTGACTTGACTCGGTATGACTCGGTGTTTGACATGTTTGGTGTTCTTATGATGGATTGCACCTACAATACAAAAAAAATTTATATATGTCGTTGTTCAACATCATGGGGCAAGCATCGGACAATGTATCATTCATATTGGATTGGTGTTTAATGGAAAATGAGAAGAATTATAATTATAATTGGGCATTACGATAATTGAAATTATTCTTCCAGAAAAATCATCTTCCGAGGGTCATCATAACCGATAACGATAACATATTTGCAATATCCGACGTCTTCCTGGATGCACCAAATTTCCTATGTACATATCATATACGTCAAAATGTGATAAAATCTTGGCATGCTTTTTTTGAACCCACCAAGGAAGATATTAAAAAGAGAATGATTATTCAACTAGAGGAAAATGTTCTCAAGAACAAACTATCACCCCGAAGAAGAAGAAGATGAAAGAGGCAAGATTAAAGAGCGAGTAACAAAGAATATGATGAAAATCATAAAAAGTGGTTAGAATTTCTAAGATATTGGGAGAAAGTTTATTTTTCGCTTACCGAGGATAGGTACGAAAAGTATTTGAACAAGTTTATTGCCAATTAGAACGAAGTGTATCCAAGTGCCGTCTCGTATTATCGGAAGCAATGGTTGGATAAGTACAAGGAAATATTTTTGCGTGCATGAATAAACCGGTATAAACACTATGGGAATGAAGCAACTAGTGTAACAGAGTCCGATCATGGGAGATTTAAAGATATCCTCGAGTCTAAACAAGGAGACGTGGTTACGGTCACCGAGGCAATGGAGCAATACTTCAAGAGTGATCGATAGGATCAAGAAGGCTTTTGAGAAAAGCTCAATGGAAAGGGTTTATGTCGACATTATGTGCCGGTTTAGATAATTAGAGAAATTAAATGCCGGAATAGGGTTTATTGTATACAACAACCATAAAATTTTGACATTCTATCCTGGTATATATATATATTCTATGTCGGAACTGTAACGGCATTGAATCACGTTAACATAGTATGCCGGAAGTATAATTTATTTCAAATGTAATCCTTTTCACAGGAAGCACGGACGCACTTAGCACGTGCATCAAGCCTTTGAACCACTTGGTGACCCAAGTGGACGAGTTATAGTCTCGTGAGGGTTTACATAGAGACCTACCCACAAAACCTTACCAAAAACTACCCTAAAAACCTAACCAAAAACCACTAAACCTACCAATCTTCTTACGAAGAATCCGTATCGGATTCACCCTGTTGGAGGTACTCCGTGACTTTGTTTACCATGTAGTTTACATTTGCATCAAACGTGAATGCTTCCCCCTTTTCCTCTAAGTAACGCTCTTTCACGGCTTTGTTCTACAAAAATAACACAAAAACTTATTTTGTTACATAAAAATTGAAAAGAGTGGATTATGGCGAATAAATCATAAAGATACTTATGAGTTGTTAAGGGGACAATCTATTGTGAGTAGCGTGCGCGATCCGATGTTTGATTTTTAAAAACTCAACCACCGCATCTAGGATGATGTCATGTCATTGCTCGATTTGTTGAACACTTCTTCCTTTTGGGTTCCCATAGTCGTGCCTAAATTTGTTAAAAATCTTCACCCACGTGGACTCAGATGAAGTGCGATCTATAACTCCAAATCAAGTTGCGGCGTACCATGCTTGGGTGATTGCTAAATCTTCCTCGGAGACAAACGATGCCATTTGTTATAGATGGAAGTAGGTTCTATATTAATCTATTTATAGATGACTCTTCTAGGGTTTAGGGTTTCATAAGTTAAGTGTCTTAAGGACATATATAACACACGAGTTTGGGGAAACTGGGTCCAAGTATTAGCTCTTTTTATACAGAGAAATACCTCAATAACTGTTTTTTTTTTTATATCATAAATGCCGGCATTGATTACTATTCAATATCCATGCTGGTACTTTATTCTTTTTATACAAGGATTTGACCAAATCTGCAGTAAATGCCGGCATAATTTCAACACCAAAATACAAGGCCGACAGTTATTATCGGCGTAGATTATATTTATACGTCCATGCCGGCATAAAGGAATTTCAAAAAGTAACAGCTAGTGTTTTAAAAAAATGACCGTTGGAGCTTCATTATATATAATACCCCCCATTCCCTTGAAATTTTTTATTGAAATCACCCACCAATTAATAAAAATCCTTCTCATCTCCGCCATCAAATGTTTCATTACCACGGTGCCCCAAGAATAGCTACATACCTCTTCCAACGGATCCAAGTATTATAGGTGGTTTGCACTCACCCTGTTCCCAGGGAATACCTTAGTGCCCAAGATGAATAATAGGTGCGCAACGGCTGTATAACGAATTTGTGCGGGTTCCCATTCATCCCCCTTTCATCTCTCCTCGGTCCCTTCAAATCTCTCCTTAAGCATCTTCAGCTTGATTGTCTTTGTCTTACTTTTGTTGAATACATAGAAGCTTTCCACAGAAGTTCCGTAGTCCTAGCCAACCACTTGTTAGTCAAAGCGTGTAACTTCGACCATTCTAGGTCCATACACTTATCTCCTTCTGCAACTGATTTTCCGGTAACCCATAAGCCTAGAATGTTCTGAGCATCATCGGGGATCAAGGTTATCTCCCCAAATGGGAAGTGCATGGTATCAGTTTCACCATAATACCTCTCGATGAAGCAATTGACTGTCACATAATCATACTTCACATAATTTTTAACCTAACCATATAGCCCAGAGTCATTTACTAATTATTTGACCTCTTTACATTCCTTAGCCAAATACCAATGAGTCGCGGCATAGTGTTGGCAAACACGCACGACTTTCTTATGATCCTACACTTAGGAGACAATACAATTAGGAGATTTTACATGAACAAAACAGTACATATGCACGCGATAAAAATTCTTATATAGGTTTGATAGACAGTACGAGCCTACGTGTCCTTGTATCCAAATAGTGGTACCGGATCGTTATCTTCACTCCAAAATTTATCACCACCAAGGTCAGGTATCATGTCATAAGAATAAGGAAGGTGCGAAGCTTTTACTTTGACTACTATATTCTTCTCTTGATTCCCTTCACCTTCACCTTGTGTCGGTTGTTGACTTGGCCCACCATCTTCCTTAAAAACTTCGCTTTGGTTAATTGACTTATCCCACAATCTTACCCTTCAATCTCATTATGTTCCTCCTCGGCTTCCTCTTCATCATGCTCAACTATTCCAGTATGTTCAAGGATTACGAGTTTTCTACGGTCACCACCACTCTCCCAAGTTTTCCCTCTTGTAGAGCCTGCCCCCAAACGCTTGTTGCGACCTTGTTCTTTCCCTCGAGGAGGAAGATACTCAGGAGTACCAAGATAGTTTTTGTTTCTTTTCTTAATGCCAGCATATTTAGATTTTGCTTTCTTAGCTTCCTTGGCTTTAGCCCTATCTCAAAATAAACACGAAATAAATATAAGACAACTCATAATCATATCTGATACCGGCATAGATATGATGAATAATGACATAAAAAGCATCAATAATGGCATTGGTTCAAGAAATAGCTTCCATGCCAAGACTAAAAAACGACATAGTGATGCGTGTCGTAACCACAACAAATTAATTAATATTTTACTACCTAATTAACAAGTAATATAGTGTATTCAAGTTCGTTCCCACGAGGAGCATGAGGTTTTAGTTGTCTTATAATGTCACAAAGGGGGGGGGGGGGGTTTGGTTTAATATTTTAAAAGAAAAAGAAATTAAATAAAGCAATTAAAAAGATAAAGTTGAAATCAATAAGAGAGATTAGATCAAGGAATCCTTCTTCGTTGCAAAACAATGATTCAAGTTATGTTCTTTTCCACTTCTTATTAGTCACAAATTATAACCAACCGTATGATAGAAGGTTTGCTTAGCTAACCACAAAATTCCTTATTTCACTGAGTAACAGGTCCGCTTAGTTATCAGATTCTATTCAAAAGAACCACCTTGAGGTTCGCTTACAAGATGTAATTCCCCGAACACATTAAGATTTATGAATTTATTAGGTTGATATTAGTAGTTAGACTCTTAGATCAAGGCCCACTTGATAACATTGTTTTCACACACAATTGCTCCACGGAATCCCTCCGCAAGGTCTCGTGTTTTCTACTTATGTAAAGAGTCAAGAAACTATTACGTATTCCCTAACTTTCACTAGCTTTAGATCAAATTAACAAATCAATTTAGCGTGCACTCTAAACAACCTATCAATCAATCATAAACATTAATATTAGTAAAAAAAATGATAATCACATGAAAAACTTCAAGATAGAATTAAAACAAAACTCAAAACATGTTAAGAACTAGGAATTCATCCTCAATCAATAAAATTAGCTACTCATTCTAAGGAGTTCACACAAATAAATAAAAGAAAAGTGTTGCGTGTGTAGAGGTATAGTAGTGTGTAAGTGTATATGTGTCTAAGTGTGTAAAGAAAAGTAGAGAACTTCTCTATTTATAGGCTTCAATTTGCTTGCAATCCTCTTAGGAATAGGCTCCCTTTCCTTTAGCAATTCAATTTCCAAGTTCAAATCTTTATAAAATCCTCCATCTTTCTCTTTCCAAATCCATGCTCAATTCTTCATCCAATTGGGGTGCCCCAGGTCCAGATGGATTCCAACTGGGATTCCTCAAAGCAAACTGGGACATTTTGGGCTCGGACATAATTAAATCTACTCAAGATTTTTTTAGGACTTGGCTTATGGAAAAGGATTTTAACCACTGTTTCATTACTCTCATCCCCAAAATCTCCACCCCCCAAACCTTAGCGGATTTTCGACCAATTAGCCTCAGCAACACAATCTATAAACTCATATCCAAAATTTTAGCAAACCGATTGAAACCGATCTTAAATAGGCTAATCTCTCCAAACCAATCTGCCTTCCTCCCGGGAAGACAAATAACATACAATATCATTATATCCCATGAGCTGATACACTCAATGAAAACATCTAAGAAGAAAAAAGGTTATCTAGCTCTAAAGATTGATTTATCAAAAGCGTTTGATAGAGTGGAGTGGGCTTTCATAAAAAATGCTCTTTCTTCTTTTGGGTTTAATCACCAATGGGTTAACCTCATCTCCTAATGCATAACCACAACATCCTACTCTATCCTGCTTAACGGTTCTCCAGGCCTAAAATTTTCCACTTCTAGAGGCCTGAGACAAGGAGATCCTTTATCCTCTTACCTTTTTCTTATCTTCATGGAAGTCCTCTCAAGGATTCTTGAAAAAGCAACAACTGAAAAGAAAATTTCCGGAATTAAAGTAAACCAATAAATATTCTCCGACTATTTCCCACCTCTTTTTTGCAGATGACTGTTTTCTTTTCACCGGGGCAGATTTAGGGGAGGCCAAAAACCTATTAGACACCTTATCTCTCTTTGGGGAAATTACGGGCCAAATGGTGAATCTTCAGAAATCGGGAATTTACTTCTGCCCAAAAATTCATCCAAAATATGTAAAGATAATAGCAAAAATCCTTAAAGTCCCTTTGTTGACAAAGCAGGACAGATACCTTGGTACACCTCTTTTCTTTGACAAAAATAGGAAAGAGAATTTTGAACCCCTTCTAAAGCGATACTACAATACTCTGCAAGGGTGGAAATCTAAGTTACTTTCTCAAGCAGGGAGAACAGTCTTAATTCAATAAATACTTCAATCTTATCCAACCTACCAAATGCAAATACTTACTCTGCCAAAAGATACTCTAGATAAGTTAGACAAAATTCAGAGAGATTTATGGTGGAATAAAGATAAGTCAAAATCTAAAGGTGGATATATAAAAAAAGCGTGGAGAGGCATGTGCAAACCAAAATCGCAAGGTGGATTAGGAATTAAGAATCCCCATAATTTCAATATATTGCTCTCTTAACAAAATTATCTAGTAGAGTGATGTTAGAAAAAGATCAATTATGGGTGAAATTATTAGAAGCGAAGTATTTTCATGGCTCGAATCCTCTTCAACCGACAAGAAATTATGAACTCTCGTGGGTCTGGACAAGCATTCAAAAGGGTCTCAATATTCTAAAAGGAAATTGCAAGTGGCAAGTGAAAAATGGGGAAAGTACAAGAATATGGGAGGACAAATGGATACCTAGTATAGACTCCTTAGCTAAACCAAATAATAGGGAAGATCAGTTATCTCAAAAGGTCAATGAGCTTCTTAATTCTAATGGTGAGTGGGAGATTGGAAAACTTAATGCCTATTTCTTGCCGAAAATAAAAGAAATAATTTTAGCAATCACACCAAATAAAGAAAGCAGAGACAGAATCAGATGGGAACACCATAATTCAGGAGCGTTTACAGTTAAAAATATATACAACTTTCTGATCAGTCAAAATAATAATGATAAAGAAGATATCATCTTCCCTTGGAAAAACATTTGGAGCCTGAAGTCAATTCCTAGAATTAGACTCTTTATTTGGAAATTGATCCAAAAAGCACTCCCAACAAATAGCAGATTAGCAGCTCACAATCCGGATATATCCTCGGAGTGCCCCCCATGTAACATGCAAGAGGCGGAAACAGAAGATCATCTCTTCATAAAATGCGCTTTCGCTAGAGCTATTTGGTTTGGATGCGAATTAAATTTAGTCAACACACAAATCAATACAGATTCTATTGTGGAGTGGGTTGAGAGATGGAATTCTAATAATAAATACTCCAATATTTGTGACCAAATAGCAACGATCACGTGTTTTATTTGGAAATATAGATGTGAAGTATTATTTCAGCAAACGAAACCAGACCCATACTCATTGATCCAACAAATTAAGAAGTTTATTCAAGCTCAGCGGATCAACAAGAAATATTCACAGGGAGTGAGTAGAAATAAAGGAGTTACTACTTATAAATGGAACAATTTCATATCTGACTGGATAATTTTCTTAGATGCCTCCTTTAACAAAGAGAATTTTTCGATGGGTTATGCTTTCATTCGTTTTTCTGTAGAACAAGAAGATTTTATGCATATTTCTGCTGGTTCGGACTGGATTTTTCGGCGTTACACGCAGAAACAAAAGTAGTTTTAAAGGCGTTAAAATGGCTAGAAAATAATATCCTTTCCACGGTTATTATTGCTACAGATTGTAAGGTCCTATCTGACCGCACTACCAGAAAAGAAGTGACAGTCGACTGGACAGCAGAAAACTCAATAGAGGAAGCAATATCCATTCTCGACAAACTTCCTCAAGCCAAAATTAAATTCATCAACAGAGATTATAATGCAGCAGCGGATTTAATAGCAAAAGAAGCAAGAATAAGAAGACTACAATACGTTTCGAAGCATATGCAGCAACAAATTAAGAAAGAAAGTATCCTTTCTAATGTTTTTAGAAAAAATGAAATTGTAGATCTTTTGTACTATATTGCTTAATTAATATATTCTCTCTTCTTATCAAAAAAAAAATTCCAAGTCAAAGTCTTCACACCCATGAGAAAAAGTTATACAAAATTCTGTATTTTTTAGTCGCCGGAAAAATCCTGGTGCAACCGGAATCCGGCCAGAAGGTTGCCAGCCGACCACCTGAGATTCTTCACCGCGGAAGGAATATTCCGTCAAGGTTCTGTTAAAGTTAACGGTCGTACTGGTCAAACATTCAGTCAACTGGTCTTAATCAGGGTTGAGTTGGCTTACTCGGCTGACTTACCGAGTTAGGTTTATCGAGTCACTGAGTCGACTCATCATAGGGGAAATTCAGACAGAGTTTTGTTTGTTTTCTGGTGTTTCCCGGCCAAATTCAGGTCATTCTTCTTCTTCCCTGTAACAAGCCTAACACATTCATCTAATTCATTCTTCAGTGTAGATTTCCTGCAATTCATACACAAGCACACATGACCCAATTTCCATTCAATCATTCTGCCATATATTTACAACATCGTATTCAACCAAGCTCCCTGCTTCTCTGCTCCACTCAATCTACCCTTCTCTGGATCTCAATCACCACCGTCTAGCCACTGATTTCTCCTCCACCATCCAAACTCAACTTCTGGTACTCAATTTGACAACCCATTTTCTCAACAACATCACACTCATCTTCCCTGGTTCACATCATCACAAACCCATCTATAATTTCTTACCCAGTTTAACATTCATCCTCAATTCGAACGGCAACAGCTTCATCTGCCTATTCTATCAAATCCACCAATTCGAAATCCATCTCTCAAATCTACCAGAAACAGATCCCAATTCAACCACCAACACATCTCCAATTTATTGTTCTTCAAAAGGATTCTTCCATTCTATACTCCGGCAACGTCACTACAATCCTGAATCATCACAACCCACTCTCTGGAAGTAGCAGTATCCCATAGCAAACCATAGTTTCTTTATCTCTGATTCATCTTCTACAG
This sequence comes from Papaver bracteatum, assembly GCA_023529315.1. Taxonomy (NCBI): domain Eukaryota; kingdom Viridiplantae; phylum Streptophyta; class Magnoliopsida; order Ranunculales; family Papaveraceae; genus Papaver; species Papaver bracteatum. The sequence continues at coordinate 679 of JAJJWX010002555.1, read as the reverse complement.
TTCATCGCCATCTCTGAGTTCTTCTCCCTGAGTTCCATCTCTTCATCTGAATTGCTTCCAATTTCTCTCAATTTCTCGGATCCACAGCAGCTGCCCTTTTGTTCTTCTTTATGTTGATTTCATCACAGAAACTCTTTGTTCGAACCCAATCTCCACAGAAACCCTACCAATTCCACCATCAATTTCTTCTTCCGAATTTCTTCTCGATCTCTTGGACAAACAGCAGCAGCAGCTGCCTCCATTTCTTCACAAACCCTATCATTCTAACTCAATCCCATCTCCCATGTAAATCTCGATATCTTCACAAACCCTATCATTTCTTCTTAATTTCATCAATTCGAACCCAATGGCAGCCTCAGTTCCTTCTCGATCTAATTTCTCCATTACCAGCACCATCTTCTTCGTTTTTACACTTTCCTCTCGATTTGAATCAGCAGATGAGCTGTCGTTTTCTCCTTCTTTATTTCAGGTGGATGGAACAGAATGAGAGAATACTCTCTCGATTTTAGGGTTAAAGAAATAGGGTTGGATATTCATCACCCGGTCACCTTTGATAAGGGATACCCAGCTGGTAGCCCTTTAACCTGTGGTTGGCTCTAGATAGTTTGCCCAAAAGTGACATTTTTTCCCTTTTTGCTCAAATCGAGTGATTTCTTCTTGGGAATTTTGATAAACTTCC